>DWEC01000934.1:0-14763 GCA_018245735.1 Microceris miodesmiata
TCACGATGTTTTCCTTCACCGTGAGCAAGTGATATTTAAATTTAAAACGCACTTTTGTAAAGAGGTGCGCGCCATGGTATTGAACCCGATATCCCCGAAGGGAAGGGCTGAATTCTTAACCACTAGGCTATCACTGCTTCGAATGCCCCTTTTTAGGTTTCCTTTATACGAAATACTCGTATGTATGTAGCTGTTAAGTAAAAGACTTCCTTGACTACGTGACTATGATCGAAAACATGATCACGTGTTAAGGAATATTTTTAATTTTGGAATGGCAAAAAGGTTGGTGGTGATGATTTTGATTATGTTGATGGTCATCTTAGTAAGTAATAAGTCAGTCGTAAGTAGTAAGTACTCGTACATCTCGGCGGGCTTCTCCGCATGGGTGCGAGATTACGGGCCCCGAGAATCCTCTCTTTGCCCGGGCAGTCTCGAGGGTCAACCGCCCCCCGGTGAACTCCCCCTGTCGTTAGACGGTGTTGTGGTCTATGGTCGTCACTCGCCGACCGTGATATTAGTGTTGATGATATTGATGATGTTGGTGATATAAATGTTGATGATGCTGTAACGAGCCGCCATTCAAACGAACCTTTCGCTGAGCTGTTTTTAAAACAAGTTTGTTCCTTTAATTTTTTTTGGCAATGATTGTTTCTTAAGTAGATAAATATATTTTTTTTATTATTGTTATGGTATTAAAGTTTATCTTTTTCATTTTACCTGATCAACATCAAAGAATTAGGTCTTAATGCGGATGTTACACTAACGATCTAACGCGATAATAAACGCGTTACGCGGTGGCTAATGCGTTTAAAACGATGCGGTGATTCTGTCGTTTTCCTTTGCATCGTTAGTTAATAATTGCGTAAATGTAAGCCACAATCGTAAAGTTATTTAATTACTGTGTTATTTAATTGAGTTATCTAATTAATATTACGTTTGGATGTACGGGCAGCAGTACCTAAGTACCATTATACTTAGAAGTACCTTTTCTGCGAACGTTATAGTATGGAAACAAATATGGCGCCTGTATTGAGATAATTTTAATAGTGAGGCGAAGTGACTAATCATTGAGTCAAAAAATGGCGATGGGTCCCTAATTTATGTATATATCTATGTATGTGTTTAGTTTGGTTAGATAAGGTAAAGTTAAGTTACATATCAAATTATCGCTTCCACGGAGTTTATTCGACTTAGTGCAAGTTCCTGCGGGGTTGGTCAGATTGGATCATAAAATTTTTAAAGACCTAGCGAACCAAGAGACCGAGCCACGGCGCCGGTCAGTAGAATAAAAAATATTTTTTTTAAGCGGCTATTTAATCTGTTTGGGAGAACGGAATCCTTCACGCAACAAAATGTACCAATCGCCCCACATTGCTCAATCTGACGCGTCATTCTCCACATGTCAACACTGCTGACCCCTAAGCGTATTTGCGTTTCAATTAAACATATAACAACGTTTTCTTTTATGTACTCGTGTAGTGTATGAAACAATATGATACATTGTTTCATTCCAAATGTAAGTATACAATAGTATCAAGATTGTTTTTAAGTATCAAGACCATTTTCTAATAGATGTATAGTGAGATCAAGATTGCTACATCAATTAGTTGTGTCCAAATGCGCAGATTGTGTCTTTGTATTAAGATGAAGACAGTTTTTTTTTTTATATAAAACAATAGTCATATTAGTATGGTACACGCAGACAATATAATACAAATAATTTTTAATATTCACTTGCGATTACCAGTGGCTTCGTCCACGAAGCATATTGATAAATAATAATGATATTTTCATTCACGCCTCTGGATTGATGGCTTGTCTCTTTTGTACTGGTTCGAATTTTTCTTTGAAATATCTTTGCACGTCTGCCAATCCGCACTTGGCCAGCGTGGCAGACTAAGGCCTTAACCCTCTCAGTATAAGAGGAGACCCATATTCCAACAGTGGAATTATAATGGGTCGATTATCATTATCATCTTTACACGCCAGTAAAAGTTTAATCAAAGTCGGTGTAGTCATTTCGAAAATATTCGAGAACAAACACGCTGACAGGCAGACAGACAAGTATTACAGAGGTTCATACGAAAATGTGCGCATAATTAAATTTCACACACAAGCTTTTACAGTCTTCACACTGATGTTAATATAAATCTTCCTCTTAACAGCCTTCTCATAAGTCATAACCACATCATTATATTAGCATCCGAAGTTCATTCGAAACCAGGTGAACAGGTTTCGAATGCAAATCTGGTTTTTTTCACTATTTATTACCATGTTTTCGTACTTCACTACGGTCATCGTAAGTACATATTTTAGAAGTGTATAGTCATTATTCGATAGTAGCGTAATATGAATTTTACGGGTGCCGGAACTAAGTAAATCGTAGAGTAAGGCATTTCTTAATCAAACCAAACCTATCGTGAAATTGCTACTACACGGAAACCGGTACCTATATTAGTGTCTTTTATCGTTTACACCGACAGATCTTATATAGTTCCGCTTTTGGACAATAATTTCCTCCGAGAACGAGAAAAATACGGGCAAAACTGTGAAGTGAGGCCTATGTTCAGCACTGAATTTTGATGATGATTTATTTGACGTTTGAATGCCTACGCATTACATAATTATTTGTTTCATAATACAATATTCGTTATATATATTTTATATTTAATATATATGTTATTATACAATATATTGTTTAATTTATAACCGTTCTGCGACGTGTCTGTTCGCACTTCGCGAAGCGCCTCCGTTGTTTAACGACTGGTCACGTGATATGCTGATGATTGAGTTTGACGTAAATTCATTTGCATTTAAAATTCCACGTTGACGTTTGTCAACTGTTTTTAATTATAAATGTTTGTTACCATTATACTCGGACCTCAATGACCTCCCCCAACGAATCCTCTCATTACGTACTAGTTACAACTGAGTATTATTTCAATTATAACATTATAATTGCAATGGTTTTTCATAACGTTCATAACCAATATGTGCGAGATGGATCTGAAAAAAATATTACAATCTTCTAGTAAACTTGGTTATTCGTAAACATTCCCGGAAGACAGAATCCGAGTTTACCTTATAATTCTATAAATAGGTGTGATGGCGAAATGTAATGATACTTCCTCCCTGCAATTTTGTATTTCTGTTGTGTGCACGCGAGGTGGCCGAAGAGTTTGTTATTTTACGTATACAAAGATTATATAATGTATACAATTGGCGTGTGTCTAGGTAGGGGGAAATATAACGTGATAATATATTTCTTTATTTCATTGAAATGGTATATTCATTATAAAAAAACAATGGCTGTAGATCGATCGTATAATCGAGACAGTTGACCACGCTGCGCGCAAGGGGTCAGGCGACCGCGACGCGCGACATGGGTCAGGTGACCGCGACATTTATGTAAATGTACATAATTTCAAAGAGCAATAGAATCGAGTGACCATGACGGACGACAGAAAGAGCGCAAGTGATAAATCGAATTGGAATTAAAATATTAAATTGACTTCGATTGGATCGTATGTATAGCCTTAATCTCCCTCGTCCAATAAGAATTGGCTATCAATTAACAGGGCATTGAAGCTTTAAGTTCTTTTAATTAGGCATAGTGGTTTCATTTCACCTCGTCGATTTTTTACAAAAGTAGTGCATTACAAGATCATTTCTTCTTCGCTCATTATTTGTAGCCTCTTAAGTGGCTTCGACGCCGACTTTTAGTATACAAAGTGGAGAACACGTGTTGGCATTAACACACGTTCGATTGAATGATTGTCGCGTTCCCCAAATAATTGTGATTGCAGGCAACATTGTCGTGATCGCCTGCCTCGTGTCGAGGGTCGCGGTCGCCTGACACGGTAGTGTGCCTCAAACCGTAACTTTAATTAAAAACGGAGTTATACTCGTAACACATAACATCACGCCTGTATGCCCCGAAGAGGTAGGCAGAGTGTAGTACACAACCACGTTTCACCAGTTACGTTTAAGTCTCATGGAATAGTTGATGAGCGTATTGCCATACGCCGGGCACAGATCCAGACTTGCCGTCACTACTAGAAATTATAAATTAGAAAAATCCAGTAGTACCCGACCCGAGATTTTAACCCGGGACCTCGACGACGATCGACGGGTTCTAGGTTCGATCTCCAGGTCGGGTACTGTCGGATATTTGTATATTATACTTTTTAGTAGTGTATAGCAAAAGGCTCACCACCTATTCCATGATGGGACATATAACGTAACTGGTGAAACCTGGTGCTATACTCCTCTGCCTACCTTTTCGGAGCTTAAAGGTATGATTTTACTTTTTTTATAATATGTATTACTAAAAACTCCTGCTAGTTATTTATTGGACTGATTGACACAAAGACCTATTTCGACTATTCTGTTTAAGGTTGTTTATTATATTCGTAGATGTCTGGACAGTAGCGGCCATTTAACACTGGTATTTGCTCATTTGCTATTCGCTTGAAAAAACAATGTTCATATAAAAAAGTAAAAAAACAAGTTTATATAATTGCCGCTAAAACGTCTCCATGAAAACAGTTTTCGAAATATCGCTGCCGTGTTATAATAAAAAAAAAATTATATCCACTCACTGACCCGTGGAAAAGTTTTTGTTTGTGTTACGCACAAGCGGAATATTTACTGGCCAGCCTTTTGCTTACGTCTTAACATAATATGTATGTACATATATGCTTATGAATTACGTATAATACTAGTTATAAAAACAAAATATTATGTCCAACTGATATTTGTTTTACATTGTATTTTGCAATTGAACTATTAAATTTATAGTTCAATACTATTAAATGGGCATCAAATAATAAAACATTTTTGGTTATTTCCATGAAAGAGTAACAACTATCTTAAGTGCTTGGTATATCGATATTCGATATATAGAACTATAATACCGGTGTTGCCAATACATTTAAGCGGTATTTTTAAATTAAAATTTTAATTTAATGCATTAATTACGTAATAAATAATAACAATAATCGTATCTATTACGTAATAGATACTCGTAAATGTCGTATTTACATAATAGATTTGCCTTCTTCAGCGACAATTCCTTCAAACGGATCTAATTTCCCAATGTTTTAATAACAATATCTCCTAATTCAAAATAGATGAAGCGCTGCTACTGTCTTCGGGCTAACAATGATAAATATATAAATTATATACATGGTCAATTATTATATCGATGGGCCAACCTGTTAATGAAAGATATTATTATGGTTTGCTGTTGAATGATGTCGTTAAGCTGCATTTTAAAATTCTCCTTTTTTGTTATACTTTATGGAACAACAATGATAATATTTTATAAACTTACAAATACGACACTTATGTAGTCGCTAGTACTGACAGAAACGTATATGTACATAAAATATTTATATTAAAATGTGGCTATTTTGTTAAACTTCACTAGCTCTTATTAAATTAGATGTGTAGCAAACGTAATAAGTCTATTGTACACTATAAAAAAACATGGAACAACACGAACATTGCAGATACGATTTCGCGGTCACATCACTAATGACGTTTAAATATTTCTATTAATGTTACTTTGAAATGACTGAAATTTGCTCGATCTAGGGAATTATTCGAATATTTCCCCAGATCGAGCAGTAAATTTTGAAGTTTTATCCTCACACATGTGTGTGTGTGTATATATACACACATATAATATAATCATACATATAATACTTTCATATTTTTGGATTTACGTTGCGTCACCTCTGATTTATATAGAACTTTTGAATTGTACTTTATCTGCGTTGGGTATTGATTTTTCTCGGATAGGTTATGACTAAAGTTATCTCCGATAACATTGATAACGGCGTGCCAACATGTACCAGACTGCTGTCCGGCATTCCCTTTAGATATAGCTTTGTAGAGAAAAATTCAATAGTATTCGTATGTACGAGTATATCTGTAGGGATGTTTCGCAACAACGTCTGATTCCGAACTCGGCAAAGCTTGTACCATGATGACTGGACATGTGACAAGCTATATAATATGTAGATAAAGTTATATAGATTGTTATTAACCCATACACAACGCAAATGTCGTCATGTATGTTTGTAAGTATACTTGCCAAGTGGGAATCAAACCGCAACCCATGTCTGCGCAGTCGCATGGATTTTGGAGTATTATTATTATTAACTCAGTACGTTTAACATACATAATACATTTGTATGTAGGCATAATACATGTGTATGTATAGTTGGGATATGATATTATAGTGCTTTTGACCTCCGCAGCAGCTGGGACCCCAAATTCGGATATCCTGTGGCCGGGTCGCGAATATTCCTCAAATGAACCTTAACCCCTTGTAATAAGATCGCTCATTATATTTATGTATTAAGCGTTTTACAGTAGTCCATATTGGCACATAGTTTGAATGAGTCTATTGTTCCCTGAAGGACGTGATATTGTTGCCATTGAGCGCTGTGGACAGGAAAAAACATTTTAACTATTTGTGTAAAGACTTGGTATTTATTATACAGGAAGTTATAGTCACTGTATCAGTAAAAGCGATAAAGAAATATTACGTTTACAAGTGCAATGGTGATTGAAGGTTCATTCTGGATCCCACTGCTGGGCATGAATCAAAACAGTACTTGAACGAGCGTATTCCACCATAATGCTCCTAAGTCTGCGCCATTTATTTCTAAGAATAAGATAAATTTTAATTTTATTATTTTATATCAATTATCATAGGATTATTGGGATTATAAAAATCAAATAAAAGTTGTTTGTGAAAAACTATAAAATCGATAATTAAATCGTTTAGTTAACAATTTTATCGACTTTACGATTGTGATAACATATGATACATGCGAGTGTATACAATTAAGTATTTTATTTTGATACAAACAAGCCAAATAGCACTATAAATCTGCATACTTAATTTGAAAAAGCTACTTTCTATGTATAATAGAAACACAGGTTTAAATTTGAAATTGCCTTTTAGATTGTAACAGTAAATATCTCCAAAAAGATTCTTAATTTGAAAAGAGTACTTTCTTTAAATAGGAATGCAGCTAAAATTTTAGATACAAGTATGTACTTAATTTAAAAAAAGTAAACCAGTTTCAAACCTACTTCTCGCACTGCCTACGTTCCTGCCTGTAGGCGGTCAGTGCTTTTAACCGTGCCTAGACAGGCCACGTCATGCCACGATCTGCCAACGCCTGTTGCATTTCCCTCGTTCGACACCTGGGAATACCGTTACCATCAATGATTAGAGTAATTTATAATAATCAAGCAAACGAGAGGTCCAAATTATGGTTCGTTGATAATGAACATTTCTGATAAAACATATGTACAGTCATTTTCGTAAGAACAATGCAAATAGTGTAGAGAAATTTAACTTTAAGGTAATTTTTTTTTATTCATAATAATTTTTCCATGAGATTAGACTATGTCGAGGTCAAAACGCCCGTAATTTGATTAGTTACGGATATATGACAACAGCTACATATATTGCAGTATTCTTGGAACCTGTTAATGTTAACTAATACTTCTAATAGCAGTTCACACTGAATAAAGTGATTAACACTGGTAGTCTTATTCCTACGGTTTTCTCAAGAGTAGGTTACATATCACTCGTCTGTTCTTTCACTACTGTTTAAACTTAGGAAAAGAAAATTGACGAGGAAGTGTATGCAATTGACGCTGCTCCATATTGGCATACCCACGGAAGTAGGAAGCTGAACGTACATACAGACACGTATTGCTATGATGTTGAGACACTTGAGACTATGAAGAAGTCTTGATAGTTGATGACCATGTAACATCTTATAACATGTGTTATATAGCACTGGCTGATTTGATACTATAACCTTTTTCGTGTCGTTGTCATGAGATTGATGGAATAAGCAAATTTGAAACAGAAAAAGAGAATAAATAAAGCAATTGAAGAATACGATTGCTATTGCTATCATATGAATACAATAGCAATTGACTGCCTCGTTGGACGTGTGGGTTGCAAGTACGACTGCCGATCGGGAGGTCCCGGGTTCGATTCCCGGGTCGAACACTACAAACATTTTCTAACTTAAAATTTCCAGTAGTGGTTCGGAGTCTGGATATGTGTCCGATGCATGGCAATAGGCTCACCACCTATTCCATAGTGGGACGTAAACAGGCGTGAAGTTACGTTACGTTAATTGAAGAATACGGACGTATTAATCTGGACTTCTGGAAGATTTTTTAGAATATATATGTCTTTCGATTATATTTATTTGTTAAGATAGCTATTCATTTACTCATATAAAAGGCACACGACTCGTTTCGTTTAGATTTCCATTTAAAAGTCCGGCCTTCTGAGAAAGAGATATGTTATTATTTATATACATCAGAGATAAATCTGTTAGGAAACAGCATTACTCATACACGAATGTAAGTAACTACGAGTAGGAACGCGCCTGATTAAGCGGCCTCAAAAAATTAAACGGTTAATTTTTTTACTTTAAACAACTTTTTAAATTTAAATTATTTATATACTATAACTTATTTGAATAAATTCTGACATTCTAAATAACTTTCAAAAGATAATTGTACTTTTAAAGAACCCCTATTTTTTACTCCAAAAACTTCCAGTACTAGGATGTAGTATTTTTTATATGAAAAGGATTTTTTTTTTGGAAATAAATGGCCAACGTTCTGACAATATTACACATGTATGAATAAAATAGTCTTAACGATTGCAAAGCAAAAGCGTGCCTATCAAACGAACAGACAGTTACTTGCGCGTTTATCATATTACCGTGGAAGTATGAATAAACAATGGCGGCCACATGACCGCGAAGAAATAAATAACGGTCATGTGACTACGACGGAATAAATGTTTGTATGGGTTTAGAGAAGGTGAACTTATACAAAAAAGTGTGATTCACACCAGTCTCATGTATGAGACCTGTATAATAAAGTGAAATAAACATAAAGATGTTATTTAGAGAGCAATAAAAAGAGCGTGGAAAAGATTTGTTTAGTGAAACACTCTTCTGAGGCACGGCATTTTGGCCATGCACTGCGCTTTCCTCGCATTAATAAAATATGTCAGTGTGCTTCAACTAAAGAAACGTAACCTAATCGTATATATCGATTTAAGAGAGTGCATGCTTTCTTATTGGCAGTTAAGGCAGTTAAATGTGTGTTTATAGCTTATGTGGATAGTTTATTTTTTTATTAGGTAAGTAGATAGGTAGGTATTAGGTAGGTAGTTTATTTTTAGATCGTGCGAGTGTAGTGCAGACACTCCTCTGGTTACCCCTTCGGGGATTACAGGCGTGATATTACTTTCTTACCTTTACTTTTAGATTATAACAATAATCTTTTATTTTGTTTAAATACATAAAGTAGTTTTATCATACATAAAGGAGTTTCAGTTGAAGATATTTGTGCTACTAGCTATAATTTTATAATTCTTATAAAAGTACAATCAGGTTGGTATTACTTTAACATATAACGAATGTGACAGTCGGTTTCACCGCCAATAACACAAGTTGCGCTTATACAATCGTCAATATCAAAATATTACAGTGCTTACAACCATGTTCATTTAAGCAATAATCTGTCCTGAAACTGTTTCTAATGAGTAGCCATTGCATTCGGAGACTAGTCATTGGAGGTATAAAATGCGCTTCGGGCCGGGATTGTCTTGCCTTCATATCTTCATTGTCGTTTATTGTCTTGTCTTCATGACTTTTTTGTAGTTGATTGTCTTATCTTCGTGTCTTTTTTAGCGTTGATTGTCTTATCTCCATGTCTTTTTTAACGTTGATTGTCTTATCTTCATGTCCTTTTTGGGGTTGATTGACTTGTCTTCATTTCTTTTATGTCGTTGACGTCTTGTCATCGTGTCTTTTTTGTCGTTGATTGTCTTGTCTTCATGTTTTCATTGTCGTTGAAATATTGTGAAATCGCCATTTTGCCACTTTTGTACACATGTTCTTAATGCCAGGGGATGAATGAAAGTGAGCGTAGGAATAAGCTCTATTAACTGCCATCGTCCACACTTAAGAGGTTTCTCACCGCGAATACAATGTGGAGATTATAGAGAACAGAAATCGCTTTGATAGATATGATTGTTCCGTTTGTAGGCGGCGCGAATTTCTATGGCATCTTCTAGAAGTTTTCAAAGTTTCTATTCTACATACAACAATCAGAAAACATTTGAACTGCGTTTCATCGTTAAACCTTTTACAATTGTACTTTTTAATAAGAGTCTGTTCTCAGCATAACAAAAGTTAAAATCAACTTCTTCCACGTTAGTCAACATCTTCCACGGTGATCACTTTTTATATTTAGTCTGGCAAATAGGCAGACAAGCCTTCTCAACCTGTTGGTGGCACTAGACTAGACTACATTATGAAGAATTTTTAGATGTTCAGTCGGTCTCAAAATATCATTCGTCTGCTGTATTTATTGGTTCATTGAATATACTTGCTGTACCAGTGCACAAAATTAAATGCACCAACAACGAAATGTTGAAGGAACAAAGAACATTATTCTATCTCTAGGTGCGATGACATGTACAATGTTTCTTAAAACGGTCAGCTTACGATTAATACATATTTAAATTTCTCATCTTTTCTCTCCATTGGCTTGCCTATTGTCTGACGCTAGGAGTGCCCTCATAATAACAGGATGCTTCCAATAACGTTTGCAATTAAATAACATTATAGTTACTTCTTGTTGCGAGTTAAACGTGAAATATTATTATATACATATTTGTGGTTAGCGATGCGTGAGGAGTTAATGTGTTTAATTGTTCTGCTATCAACAAATCCTAGAAAATATAATTGTTGATGGGTCAAGTCTATTCGAGTTTTAAGAATGTATCGACTTGACTCAAGCCTTTTCACGACAGCACCACTACTTTAGAGCCTCACTGAGGTCCTTCTTCATGAAACTTAAAACCACCGGACGCGCCAAGCCATGGATTGGGAGCGCATGTGTTAGGAAAAAGTATGAGTGTCGAATGTTACAAATCGTTAAAACTTAAATAGTCTAATGATGGTTGAAAACGTTTCATTGTACCGATGGTTTGTATTTACATAACGCTAACAATAGCTTTCCCCACCACGGCTTGACAAATATATTCGTGTAAATGTTCAGTTAGCCTACAAGACGCGTAACTATACACTACAACCTACTTAACTCGTTCCTTGCAGGCACAAGAGGTGGCAGGTTCTGTTCTGTCAGACCCTCGTTCACACACACTCACAAATACGCGCTGACTTGTGTAAACAGTTCATCGTTTTAGTCACACATTGAAAACCAGATGACACTCAGAATTGCTCAAACACACTCCTATGCATTGCAAATATATACTTTGAGCAGTGCTAACTGATTATCATTAGATAATATTAATAAATAATTATTATTATGGTCGTGTATGAAAAGACTGATGAATATAGAACAAGTAAGTGATCTGTAAGGATAGAGATATTTAACACTACATGCTGTTTACCCCCAAGGAGCCTAGTGTGAAGGTGTAATATTAAAAAATAATTTTGTTTTTCATTGTTTTATTGTGCAGCTATCTGATACCAAACGAGCCAGACTGATATAGTTCTGTGGTCGGTCACCAGACGGCTGATAAACATATATACATTATTAAATGTACGTTATATTTGCATTGAAAATTTTACAACCACAACTCGACCAATATTCCTAATCGTCCCATAAATATTTACTCTGCATGAGAATAAAACCCAACCGTCCGGCTCAGGAGCCAGAATTATTAATACTAACCATTTGAGCAATGGATCAGTCGATTTATTTGTCGATATTTTTGTTTATTTTTATAGCATTCAGTTATAGATGTGAAGTCGGCGCTTTGATGTTACTAAAAATAAATGTGTTATTGTTATTTCTGATGAGTTTTTGAGGCCAATGTCTCTTCCAATTTAAATCTCCTTTGATTTGAATCATTGAATCAATAAATAACACGAGTATCAAAATGAGATCTATTTATATAGGAAGTGGCTTTTTACATTTTGATTCTTTATTAATAGGGTTTATTTATTGCCATCAATATTATCAGCCTATTTCGGTCCACTGCTGGACATAGGTCAATCCAAAAGCACGCCACTGAGTTTCATCTTCACCTCTCCCCATTCCACCGCTCCCAGCCACTTTTGATATATCGTCACTCTTTTAACTGGAGGACGACTTATGCTACGTTTGCCAAGGAATGGTCTCCACTCCAGAATACATCTACACCATCAGTTAATGGGTTTTTAGGTACTGTACGAAGGTTCTTGTTACTTTTTACAGGTTGTAGGGGTTGTTTGGATTCTTATATACGAACCCATATACCATAATATGGAATCGATATGGTATATAGGTCCATATTATATCTGTACGTAACCAGATCGAACCAGTTAGACGGTTATCGTTTCCGAATCGTAACATCCATAATAACATTTACATCATACGAGCAACAAGAAATACTGGCGTGCACGTGATAAGGTGAACGCACTTATATAAGAACTATTGTTATATAATACAATACAACGCGATATTAGAGTGATACATATGTGCACCGAGTGTGGTGTTACCCTGTTACCCTAAATATAGTAGGAAGCCTACACAGGAAGTATTAACTCCGCATCAATTTCCGTTGCTAAGCAACAACGCTTGCATTGTTATATTCGAAGTGCTGTGTACAGATAAGATCTCAAGCGTCGCAATGCACTTGTATTATATTATGTATCTCGGCGTAAAGAGAACTTCACTCTAATCTGTGATTACCTTTTTTGATAGTATCCTAACAGTAGTGGTTTAATGAATGGCCATTTATTGTGATTCATCGTGGAATTTCGGTCTTATCAATGATCACCTTTTCGATTATGCTGAACTGTCTCAGTCGTAGTTTGTCATTAATGTGAGCTTCAGCATTAAAGGCTTTAATATAGAAACACTTTATTATAAAAAAATCTCTTTGGATAACTGTAATTACTGAGTATTACGTGGGTAAATGATATAGAGTTCAACAAACATGTTCTCTAATTTTTATTTGTCTGTTGGTTGCTTGTTCATCTGGTTATTCATTCGCCCGCCCGTCCGTTTGTTTGTTCGCTCGTCACGCTAACACACGTTTTTAACGGAATACTACCTAAAATAGCTTATAATTCGGCAGGAACTTGTCGAATATCATGGGTAGGCGAACGAATCCGCAAGTCGTTACGAGGGAAGTAAATAATTAAAGTTAAAAGCAAAATCATCATCATCACCATTATCCTGATTCATTTCCCTGCTAAACATAGGCCCCACCAGAAAAAGGATGTTGCTCATAATCCCCACTTTAGGCATTCGTGTTGGCCGTCTCAAAGCACTGATTCTCCCCGCCTACGCATTGAAAGCGAGACCATATAACATAAAAAAATATTGCATGAATCTTGTGAAAGTGTCATGCTACGCTCGTTTTCCAGCGCCTATTGCCTCACAAATATTAACAATTATATTAAATTAAGCATTACATTCAATGTTGCTTGAATATGCTTTTTACACACTTCAACCATCGATAGTCGTTTTGAAATTCATTCGCGTTACACGAAACGACAGAACTGGCGAAAATTTTTCTTACGATTCTGTCGACCTGACCGACATTTGGTGCGTTCACCCTGAATGAAACCTTTCCAAATGGACTTCGGTCTATTTGTGACTTAATTTCTTTGTACGTAAAGTGGATAATCACTATTCGTAGGCGACTGACATGATGGAGTTCACGTGTACAACAGAACTGTTTATAAAGTCCATTGTTGGAGGGGTCTTCTGTTTTGATAAACTGTACCCGGATTGAATTCGACTGACTAATATATTATTTTGGAACAGAATATGCCTATGAAAATGATATTGATCAAAGGAAGCTGGTGTAGATGTAGCTAGTGATTCTGACTTCTGAGACGTTTGTGTTTGCTTTTGAAAGATTTTTTATCTGTAACTGTGTTTAGTTTTTAATCGAATGGCTATGTATGACTCGCTTCACAATGTGTCAACTTATATTGGACATCCCACACTTATTGTGTTTTGGAAATATGAAAGAAGATGGGGCTAAGTGCGCCAAATTCACATATTCAGACTTTTATCGTCATAAGTTTATTAATTATCCACATTGCGTAACTAAAATGCGGGTGTTTTATCGAATGTCCATTAAAATATGTATAATATTTATATTCAAATAAACATGTTAAAAATATTTATTTCTCACGAGTTCCCATATTGTTTTTAATGTTATTGTAAGGAAACTCACAGTTCTGTATATAATACATTTATTAATACCTAATACACAAGTAGTTCGAATATAGTAGCGACATTCATTAGATAATTACTATTACACTGTGACACTTCACCACCAACATTAGAGTTACATTTAACTATTACTAACTAAGCTACAGATATCAGTTACTTGTTAACTTTACACTAAGAAACAATACGATGCACAATTAATAGTCTAAGTACTAACGCGATACATGTTTGGTTTAATAACACTATACGTAATATCTACTATAGTAACAATATGTATACGCGGTCTATTCTACTTATTCGGCAGAGGCCGACACGATGCCTGGAATCGTAATAATCCCCTGTCGCTTGGTCGTCAGGCCTTTATACTATAATGTTTTTCCTACAAATATTTATTATGTGAAAGAATGTTTCACTATATTTTTTTGTATTAACCCGCGATCACTCACGCAGGTACACTTAACGTCTCGTAATTCAAACTTAAGAGAAAGGTTTAGT
>DWEC01000935.1:0-14747 GCA_018245735.1 Microceris miodesmiata
ATCACATAGAATTTTAGACATCGCACCCTACTGCTCCCAATATTTAATTGTTTTATTTTTTTATTTTAATATTACACTTGCTGAATGAATATTAAATGCCTAATTTTATCAATAAATAAATAAATAAAAGTTAAAATAATCAACGAAAAAGAATCAGTTTTTAATAACGCAGTAAAATACTATAAATTTAAAAAAATAAGGCTATTAAAAACAACTGTTAGTTTAATAGTAGTATCTTCAATGTACTTTAATTTATTTGTATACCAAGAATATTTCTCAATTAATAATATGTATATTTTTCGGTAATACATATTCCGGGTCGCGTATTATTGGGGTTTTTCCAACTTGAAATTCCAAAGCGGTATTCAGAGTCTGGATTTGTGCCCAGTGCTCACCCTCTGTTCCATAGTGGAACGCATAATGTAACTGCTGAATCGTGGGAGTGTACTGCTATTCTGCCTACTTCCACAGGATATATTGACGTGGTATTACCTTAAATTATAACATAATAGGTATCAGCTATTATTATCTAACAATTCATATTGTTTATTATAATCAAAATCGCAGTTATTCCTTCAATCAAAAATAACAATAAAAACATTCATATTTTACGAACTGCAACAAAGTTAAGCATAAATAATTCATGACGTTTCGTTGTATAACATAAAGCTTATTTTTATCACGTATTCATTTGCCCTTGTTTAGCACCAGTGGTTTTTAAGTTAAATATAAATAAATAAATAATATTGCCATACAAACGTGCTTGCAAACGTTTAGTATGAACAATTCCGTAGTAAGTATTTCATGTTGAATTTGTTCGCGACAGATCTGGGTCAAACCGCTGGTGACGCTCGGAGTCGCGATATTGTGGAACATGTAAAGATGTGACATACAACACCAACACGGCAGCACTGGGACGATCACACAAACATGTGTGCAACATGACATAAATGAACACACACACTAACTGACAGCTATCATATGTAATATGTAACAGCACAGTGGTTGAGTAAATAAAGTGTTAGTAATATCTACTCGTAATTGACCGCGGCTCAGCAAACGTAGTGTAGGACGCCCTCTGGCTCGGTAGGATGACGATCCACGAAAGACTGTAGGCAAAAGGTGGATGGGGCAAGCCGAGGAGAAGCCTATGTCCAACAGTGGACTGAGACATGCTGATGTTGTTGTTGTCGTTGTAGCAATGTCTGAATATAGCTTGGAAAGGTTATAGTTATGGTAGACTTTCTGCGGTAAGTAGTGAAAACCTTAATAGTATCGTCAATTTCAAACCTGTATCCATCCATGCTATACCACGATTTTATCTCAAAATAAATAAAATGGCTTCTGTACCTCCTCCAAAGGATAGAGAAAGAATCGTAGTACTTCCACGTTTCGCCTGATGTATTACTTACGGGCTAGGAATTACAAGTAAAAAAATCGTTTCACCAATTTCGATTACGTCTCACAATGGAATAGGTAGTGGGACTATTACCATAAACCAGGCACGGATCCTTACTCCGAGTTACTACTAGAAATGTCTAATAGAAAATCTTGGTTATAAAAATGTATTAGTAGCGAGTACTTGATTTTGGAAATTGATCCAGTCACGCCCACACCGCGTGTTGTACTACATCTAAAATGAAACTGACACCGGCGTTGGAACTCCGCCAGTCACCATATCAATTAAACACAGAACTATGTGCAATTTGCAGGTTTACCATAGCGATACGTGGTCGAAGCCTTCCTGTGTGCGCGTGTACGAGATTCTAATGTCGAACGGCACTCCAAACATCAAAGCAACAGAAATGAAGCATTTGTCATGGACCTCATATATCACTATATATCCCAAGCATTTAATTTAACTTCGGATATTGTATTATATTAGCAGATTTGATAATATAATCAGGATGTCCATTTCTTAAGAGACCATAAAGTACAGTTATATTAATCGGATACTACTAGTATTATGAGTCAAAAAACTCTTGAACCGAAAGCTGCCATAGAGCCTAACGACAGCCGAATTCAATTAATGTTCCTCGTATATCGGTAACTTACTGGGTGAAGTTCAATATAAACAAAACAGTTCATAGTCATTAATAGGAAATAGTTTAACATGTGTTTAATATGAATGATTCAGAATCGCGTCCAACTGACATCTGGGTCAGAACGCGTGTGACGTGGCTGACGTGTCAGTGTGAAATATATCGCGCTGATGTCTACTACGGCCGAAGCAATTCTATTAATTTCAGCTAGTTTTCGAAATTGAAATACTACGCCTGGCAGTGCGCTGTATTTGATTTCTAGTTCCATCTATATTACGTAACAAATAACGAAATCTGTTACGAACTGTTGCGAGGTCATTTTGTACGTGGAGTTATATTTGTTGTGAACAGACTTGAAGTTATTATGTTTTAAAAATATCAATACTCAGCAGTACCAAGAGCGTGCTAAATGGTAATAAATTTTATTAATTGCACGCCAACATAACATACAATAACACAATGAGTGCAACAACTAGAAAATACCTCATTAACTTGGCGTAACTTTAGCGGTCAGATGTAGACTCTATCAGAGACAAATCGTATAATTAAACGTAATCAACGAACACGGCTATAACTTAAAACGACTAGTTTGTTTGATTTATTTGATTATTGCACTCTTGTCATATAAAGATTAAGGAACTCTGGATGTTGTGTAAAATGATCAGGTGGAAATTATCAAATCATGAGAAATATTTGAATTACATTGGTGTATGAACTATAACCAGCAAAGCGAACAACCAACAGTGGAATAGGCAATCTTCATTTTTACCCCAAAACGAAGTTACTGCTTTGATTGTTAAGTATATAACAGCAAAACACCTTTTATGTTAGTAGAGTATGTTTCATAGTCATGCTTGTATTGTTTCTATCGTAATTAAAACAGAGGTTAATGATTTTCAACATAGACCTATCAGTAGATGGATATGTTGAGAAATATGGCAGAGGTGATATAACATTTAAGGTTAACATAAAAACGAGCTAGTTGCTAGAATTGTGAATATTTTAACTGCTCGAGATATGGTCACTGTTACTGTTCCTCAATGAAAATTAGGCATAAAAATTGCATAAGTATTGGGCCTATATACTTTAGAAGCTAAAATAATTTATGTCTGAATTTTGGTATGCTTCTTTCTAATTAAAATTATTAATAACTATAATCAGATTCGACTTTGAGGATTAAAAAGGATTTTCTTTGTCGTCTGTTCCGCCTAAGTAAAAATCTTGGGATACGTATAATCCAAGAGTCCAGATTCCAACCATAGGCTGGGGCTGGGTATTTTTACGATTCTATTCTATATGTTGAGATTTTTTATTCATACACCTGATTTCTTATATTCGTATTAGTAAAAATGTGATAACTCGGCATTGTTAGCTTCACTAATATTTAGATTATTCCCAAGCGACCGCTTGCTATATCATCTGAAGGTTATATACTTTTAAACGACTATAACATAACATCACACCCGTATTTCCTTGAAGGGATAGACATAGGAGCATAGTACCATTCTTCATCAGTTATGTTTTGCATCTTATGAAATAGAGCTCTTATGGAATAGCTTTTCGCCATACGACGAGTAAAAATGTATACTCCAAGCTCGTCCTGTAAATTTCAAGTTAAAAAGGCATTAATACCTGACCCTGGTGTCGAATCTACGATTCCTTGCTCAGCAGTTATGTTTGCAATCATATACGATACGAGTATAATCGAGTCAGTCAAACATACTAATACAGTTCTTTAATAAAACACTGTAAATATGTATATTATCATTATATTCTGAAATCTCTACCACATGGGTAGTGAAGTTCAGTATCGATTGCAACTGATTTTAATTCATACACAGTGTTCGTTACACGCAGTATAAAGCAAAAAGGACAATGTGTATGAATAATTCAACGGCTCTCCGCTCTATTTCACCTGTTTTGTTTTAGGTTTTGTTGTTTGCAATAACCTAACAACAGAATTTTGATAAATGTTATTGAGGACATTTACAGTAAACTGTTATAGCGATAAGTTCCAAAACATTGATAAGGCATGTTTTCCTCTATCTTACTTCTATATTATTTGCTACTAGATCATATTTTAGGAGTAAAATTACAACTAACCTTTAGGTGGAAGTACCTGACTCTTTACTGCATCGCAACACAAAAGTCATCAAAACGGAATAATGTTATAAAAGATTTGCACGCACCTCCACAATTCAACAAAGTACAGAGGATGTTTTACAAGTTAGTCCAAAAGTACATCATCACACATAAACGAAACGTGACTGAAAATAGGGTATTAATTAGGTCGACGGGGACCTTTTCGGGTGTCAATTTCCTCCCAGAGGGGTAACCATGCACCATGTTTATTGGGTCACGTAACACCATTTCGTTCATTGGTTCTCGCTTCGACGCGCAGTTGCTCAAAAATTAATTACATGTGACGCTCCATTCGATTACAACGGATTCTGTGTTTGTCCAATTTGAATTTACATTAAGTTTAATTACTTTATTTGATCTGAATTAAAGGTACATACATTTTGATCGTTAATTTATAAACGTTCATATCAATCTGTATTATCGTAAGTTATAAGCATGAGCTAAAATAACATAGTACCTTTTAAAAGATTATGAATTGAAAGTGCAAATGAACGAAATACAGATTAAACGTAATCACATGTGATGGTGTCTGATACTCCTAGTTACATACGGTTCTGCGTATCATGTGCTACTCCTAGTCCATTATTCATCGATGCAATGTAAGACTACGTGATGCAACAGAACTACCCTCACTCCACGCTTAACCGGGCCAATAATTCAACGTGTACCGCATTCTTACACACGCTAACGCGAACACCGCATGAGTAATCGTCCAACGTCAAGCCTTCTCCAACTCTACATTTATTCACACACTTGCCTCGTGATCGATCACACGGCTAGTTGCTAACAGAGGCCGACCCTTCGGATTTTGTATTTTCCCTGTTTTACTATTCAATTTGTAGCTGTACAATCCGTCATGCCGTGTCCCCTTTCTACAAAAAAATATGTGATCAGTGCATGTCCCTTTTGGCCTTTAGGTCAAAACAAAAAAACATGGACTATTTCACTTCACATTTGGCATTCGAAGCCTATTGCATTTAACGGGCACGTTTTATAACATAGCTGAAATAAATCAGATAAAAAGATATACATGTAGATAAAAAGATATACTTGTAAAGATATGACCATAGTGAATTTGTACGAAACACAAAATCGTTCCGAGACCTTTTGAAAAAAAGGGCATGTTCATGATACGTGAATGCTGACAGTATCGGAAGTGTGGTTCTGCTCTCATGAAACTCAAAGCGTTTCTCTCGGGATGTTAGCAGTACTGTGTAGTATCTACAGAACTTTTTAACCTTAAAGCTAGAGCACCAGGAACTCGAATTTTCATTCAATCTGTTACAAAATACCTTCCAAAGGCAGCAAAAAATCTAGGAAAATGTGTGCGACATCAGAATTTGTAAACAAGACCTTGTCTCTCATCTTCATGAGAATCTCAAGTGGTTCCCCAATTTAAAAATTGTCTATGACTCATGCGTCTCAATTTCAATGGAAAAATACGGTTTCCGACTTTAAAAAACAGATTTAACCCGGATATAGTGCTTTAGAATTTCAAAACATTAAGCGCAGTGCGATGGGAAGTCCAATTATGGACGCGGTCTGCACCGTGAGGAAAAGTTAGCTGTGAATGGATTTCAAAGTTTTTAATAGATCCAGATTGCTGCGACACTAAATAACACGATAGAACGAGATGATAGAAAATGCAATAACCGCAACGACACAATAATCAAACGACAAACGTGAATTAAATGTGACTTAAAACGTATCTGAATCGTAGGAGTGGTAAAATCTTATGTAATATCTAGGTAAATTTTATGTAATATCTTGGGTTCGGCAATGTCAGGCTTTGTCAGATCTTCATGGAAAACAGTTGCCTTTTTTCATTAGGTCACTAATACGTCTACATAAATATTTGGCAATTCAAAAAGTTTAAACAATAAACTATTTTCAACAATAAGGAAAAGACGTATACGTAAATATGCATGGAATTACGGCCCAGCTAATCTTTACGAACAGTAAATGTATCTTTTAGGGAAGAAGCACGAATTATTATAACTGTCGTTCGGTAATGGTTGTTCGGTAGTGAATATGTGAAGAAACAGACGAGGCAAGCAAATCCGAATAGACAAATTCATGCATCCGATACTAAAATAAATCTTGCCTTAGAATTTTATTAGCTATTAACTTACAGTTATACTTATTTGATTTAAAATACTTAAAGTACATATGGTTTGATGCATAAATTTACAACTCATTTACAACTATGCGGCAATATTTAAGCGCGTTCATAAACTTGTAAGTGCAATTCGTTTTTTTGCATTGCGTTCCCGAAAACATGTACCTGTAGGAAATAAAATACATGCTTGGCCTCCCAATAGAGGAGATCTGTTGAGATTCTTCGACGGAGATTCGGAGGCCGTTGAGATTCTTAGACGGATCGCTGGAAAATCTCCTCATCATTTAATTATTTGAGCTTTACCTACCCTCTCCATTCTTGTTACCTTCTTGGTATATCCCGTAATTGGTATACCACTGGTAATATATTAACGAAACGGTACCATCATTGTTTTTCACTTCTATAGACTTTTAATACAACATTGTAATGTAACACGGCGTCCGTAGACTAATTGTAACTTTATTCGCACACTTATTCATGATTGATCACACAGGTCCAACAAAGGTTTACCACTTTGTTATTGTCATGGAACTTTTGTTGCCTGCAAATCGTTAGCGGAGTGTGTCGGCCAAATAGGGTCTATCTACATTAACGTGCTTGTGCTATTGCAGTGCCTGTGACAAATT
Source organism: Microceris miodesmiata (assembly GCA_018245735.1). Lineage (NCBI taxonomy): Eukaryota > Metazoa > Arthropoda > Insecta > Lepidoptera > Hesperiidae > Microceris > Microceris miodesmiata. The sequence continues at coordinate 6,930 of DWEC01000935.1, forward strand.
TATAGCAACCATTTTTACGATGTTTTATTTTCTTTATATTATTGAGAGAAGAGTGACCGTTAAGATGTACTTGTACATTTAGTAGTAAAGTCTAAGCTCGTAACGGATTACTATAAATCAACATTAACCCTTTCCGAGAAGGCAAATCCTCGTAATGTAGTATGCTTAGGGTTTCGGGTTATTTTTTTTGGTGTTAGCTTTACATTTGTGTAAGTACATGTGTAAATCTTAGCTGTAAAACACCTGGATCTAGGTTAAAATGTATTTGTATAGGATCGTAGAGTAAACAGAATGAAAATATTAAATTAACGCTAAAACTTCAAAACTATAACATGGGGTCGTAGTGACCGCGGGCATGCCAACTTGCTCAGGTCGTTCGTACCCCTAATAATGAATAAGAGTGCCCTATATAATCTTATTCCGTAGGATTTCAATTTAAAGCCTTTTATTTTCGTCCCGACACAGGCCATGTTTACAATGATGAAGTCTGCGTTTCTATATTAGTGCGCCATATAAGCATAATTTGTACCTAACTATTATCACATAAAAGTAAATACTAATATATTTGTAGCATCAAATTCTGTGACTTACCTATCAAAACTAATAATGATAGCTTGATGTGCTATCCAGTGTGTCGGTAGAAGCGTGCTATCAGCGACCAGCGAAGCTGAACTTTCCTTGCGTGTGCTACAGGCAACCGTGTCATGGTCAGTAATTATATAAAAAGTTGCACTTTCTACGCTTAAGAGTATGGTTTTAGCAGTATTAGATACTATATCATTAGACAGTTGCTCAGAAGTTGATCGGGCTCTTGAGTGAGAAATGTATTGATCACACGTAAATTTGTATTTAAAATATATTCTATTATTTTGTCAAATATACCTAGCAAGTATGTGAAGTCAAAGTTATAATCAGAACTTGCCCTCTAGTGAAAAACGACCCTTAATGCTTCTTGGAAATACGTTATCGATGTGAACGTCATTTGCGGTGAAAGTTTGAACTCTGTTAATGATAATGTTGGCAAATAGCTTCAGATAGCGATATTGTATACTACACGCTAATGTTAAGTAACGTTAAGATATATAGGTGAATTAGTAAGCCCGTATGATGAAAGTTTGTAACTATCCTAAAAGCTTGCGATAACTTTAACGACTAACGTTGTTTGCTGCTGGCTTGGTGAAATTGCTTAAGCATTTCTGGAGTCAACCTTTCATGGCGCACATATAAGCAAGCCAGGGCCCAACTCATCATTGTGTGTAGAAAATATCTGGGTTACCGACATGTTATAATAAACTTGACAAGGTCCCATAAAGTTTTAATTTCTGCAGCAATCACCACAAATATACCACTGTCCACTAATACCGCTCGGTTTAGGAGCAATGATTTTGCTACCGAAAATATATTTATCTCGCAAAATGTACACAAATCTATTTCCAGGCCAAACTGGCGCCTAAAATGGCCGAACATTTTCCCTCGAAGGTTCAATATTTAATAACTATTCGCTAACCCCAATCTGATTCATCTCGAACAATATCTCACCCTTTCCTTTAAGGGAAATATGTATTTTATGCTCCGGATGGGGCAAGCATCTGCGTCACGGTTTATCTCCTCTCAAAAAAAATCCAGCGGAAATTACATTTCGCACTCTGAATTATTCATTGCTCATTAAAAAAAATGTTGTTCGCCAGATACGGTTACTATCTTTATACCAGCTCTCCAAAATAACAATGGAATAAACAAGACTTTTACAGATAAGCCTAGTATTAAGATTTTAACTTACGCTCACGGTCCGAGTCACGATCATGGCCATACTTAGGTCACAATCTAGTATATAGGTCACTATAACACCAGTTGGTCAGTGATGGATACCGATACAATTTTAAAAGGAGGAGTCAGATTAAATTGACTCTGTCGACGATAAGATACAACTGTATTTTCAGATATTTAGACTGATCCTGTTAGCATCTCCTTCGTCTATAACAAACTAAAGTCTCTGATAAAAGCGTCTCATCGTTGCCTTTAACTCTGTATTACGTCCTTATTCATCCACTATGCTTTATCATGTATATATGTTGATCTAATTTATGTGAATATCGGAGTTCACAAATATACATTTTTCCTTCGCCTTTCCTGTAAATGTTCAAGGTCGGCTAGTTATTGGCAACGCTTCTTATATCGTAAATGTTTATAGGCGCCAATAAGCTTATACTCGTACACGAGGTAAATCGTTTGCATGTATGGTACCATTTATAACAATACCACCCAATTAGTAATAATACCAACCAAAGGATAATAATGCCACCCAATTAATAATGCTACCAACCAATTAATAATAACACCACAAATTATTAATAACTTATCTGCGGCTGTTTGAGGTACTTCTCATTAATAATGCATATATATCATTCACTCTTTCAATAGGCGAGGCATTGTTCAAGACCTCGTTAATCTCCTCCATTGATTACACCACATTAAAGTCATTTTCAACTTCCTTGAAACTTTGGTCGTGTCGATCTGCCCGGATCTGATTTGACTCCGTACGTTAATTGAATAATTCGATTAATTGACTACCTGGTCTACTACTTGGTCGAGTGGTTGAGTGTTTGGAAACACGACTGCTGAGCGAGAGGTTCTACTTTCGGTCTCTGGACCGGCCAGTATTGGGTTTTTCTAACTTGAAATCATAGCTCGTAGCCCACATTTGTGCCCGCTTTATGACAATAGGCTCACATCTTATTCTAGAGGGGCACGGAAACATAACAGGTGTATATAATACCGATGTTGGCGTATATAATATTCAAAACCTAGACGCTTATAATGTAATGAAGAAATGATAATGAAATGAAGGTAATGAAGAAACTTTTCTCAATGGAGCAAATGGAAGTAGACAAAAATCCGCTGCACTCATAAAAGCTTTAACGAATTATGGCCACAAATCCCACAGAAGCCAGACGTGCTCGTACATCACTCGTTTCCAGTTTCTGAGCAAAAAGAATTAAAACGGGGTCATTACGTTACGGAAGGCGCTTCCTAATCCCTTTCCGCATTAGTGCCTTAATGATGGCCATGTTATAGGTAAAGGTGTTTTTATATCTCACGACTTAACGTACTTCTCTTAAAGACACACGACGCTGACACGACAAAAAAAAATATACTGGAACGTGATAAATGTAAATATTTACATGAGACATGAATAAAAGTTGGACTGTCTTTTGATATTATGTTAGAATTTGTCAACAATTTACTCTGAGCACCTGTGTTTAGATTTTTAGAATAAAATTTTAATGCTTATACTTTTTAAAAGGTACTTTGGTAGGTAGTAGAAAACACAAATGCGACTCGCCCGGAATGTTCCACTGCTACATATATTTCTACTCGAAATCAATCGTTTTTAATTTCAATTAGCTGAAAAATTAATTTTTTTTATGAAAGATATCTAGTAAGTGAGTCGTCGGCAACGCTCAATAATTGCCCGGTCAATGTGTGCACAAAAGCAAATAATGGTAACAGTAACTATCCAAAACATTTGCATTTATTTTTTTTAAATTAAATTATGTCCTTAAAATTCTAATGTATCCGGCAGAACTCACATTTTTTTTAAATACCACCACTTTATTTGTCGACTATTACAACTCTTTCAGATATTTCAAAAAGTAGGTAAGTAAGTTACTAACAGTATAAGTATCTATATATTTTTAGTATAAATTTGATTCCAAACAAGGAACCCAAGAAGCGCAATTGTAACAGAACTTAATATATGATCCAATGGTATTCATGTAGTATGGATAAACATAAAGTAAAAATTCTTTGAGACTATTTTACTGTTAAATGACTCGTGAGTGTTTACATTTTATTATATGTAAGGGGAATAGCACACGTACGTTTTTCAGGATGGCCCCAGTAAAAATTTTCATGTTTATTGAGACTGCTGATAAATTCACCACCGGCGACTAATTTAAGACATTAACAGTCAACGACAGGTCGTTGTCGCGTAAACGAAATGAAGCTTTAACTCAACGAACAAATTAATAGGTAAGCGGATAGGTATTTCCAGCGCGAACACGATCCACTGATTGGGAAACGCCTTCAGTTGATCGTGTTGGATTACTTTCCTTTTTCTTTTAAGGAAACACGGGGAAGTAATGACGAGATTTGCAAAATGTCCCCCAACGAGGCCGTGACAAAGAAACTTGAGGGGAAATTAAAAAGGAAATAGACTCTATGGACTAGGTTGGTTAACACGTTTTTCCTTTCCCACAAAAAGGTGGGAAAGGAATTGAAAATCGTGACGCTTTTTACTCTATAAAAGGAAATGACCGTGAACAGTATCTTATGATCAGCGATCACTGAACGTTACAAAGATCAGATCTGATCAATCACAGACCTGAACATCAAGTTGGGATGTCTCAAGTTTTAGTACGTTATTCCGCAGTACTTTTTAAATGTGTCCCCTATCCTGGGTTGGGTAGATACTACTAGATTTGTGGAATTTAGAATTTATGGGAGAAAAATGGAGTTTGGATCTGTGCCCGATGTATGACGGTAGGCTCATCACATATTCCATGGGACATAGACGTAATTGGTGAAACGTGGTAGTGTATTACATAATGAAATATGTAATAGTGAATCTAAATTTGAAAGATCCTTCATCACACGACCTGGTATTTGAACCCAGGACCTCTCGATCAGCAGTCGCGCGTGGAACCACTCAACCAGCGAAGCAGTCGAACTATTTAATCTTATTGACACTGCAGCTAAACTATCGTTCAGTGTAGTGGTAGCAGCTTACATATACAACTCATTGTCGTGTTATTTCCAGCTGATGCGTTTCTCTGGCCTTTCTCGTTTAACGCTTTTCCTGCTTTAACCACTTTGTGACGTAATTAGTTCCAGTTAGATGGAGATATGTGGAAGGGTGGACCTTTGAACTATTAACTTTGAAGGTCAGCTGAAATGCGACGTGTATTGACAATATAAAAGAAACCTTTTTTTAGTTTTGTGAGGGAATGTAGGTTGAAATAAACCTTAACTGGATGCGTTAGTTATGTTCAGTTTTAAATAATGTTTGCTAAATATATTTGTACTTTACATATAAAAATTGCAATGTTATAATTAGTACTTCAACATAATTTTTAAATAACTTGAATGCGAGATAATAAAAAAATAACAGTATATCAAGTAGTTGAAAATTTCCAACTAGTGTATTGTGTCATAAATGTTATAACAGAGGAGATCCGATAGCCGGCCTTAAGTAATCGGCCGCGCAAAGGAAACGCCTACTAAGCGACTTAGGCTCGAGAAGTGTTGGTCTTGTAAGTAAAAGATCAAGGCCGTGGCTATTCAAATCCGGGTCAAAGCTGTGGAATACTACAACACACAAAACATATCAATTATTGGGATATTCTTAGGGAAATGTCTAAAATATTTTTATAACTTCCGATCTTAAAAAATCAAGTCAAATTTTAATACTAGCTATCCAGACAATAGTTCTCTAAGTAGTGATAAACTCATCAGTTTTTGTAAGGTTGTTATATTCGAATTACGAATATAGCAACTCTCGGTAGTGATCTCGAAAGTTCTTAATACCTGTCTGATCGAATAATATCAAGGCGATAACACTTCGCACAGTTGACTGTGAAAAGCAAAATCCGTCGTAAGAGTCATATTAAAAATCTCTTCAATTGAAATTCCAGCGTATCGGATAATAAATTGTCGTGCACTGATTTCTATTCGCAATGCTAGGTGTCGAATCGCAGCCGATATGAAATCGGTGCGATATTGCCTTGAGATATTGAGAATTCCTATCTGCGTCGTTGAACACGATATCGTCAAAGAATAATAATATCTCAACAATATTTATTTAAGAGGAAATGTTGAAAAAAAATTTCACATAAGAAGGCAAAGTTTTATAACATACGTATGTTAAGACAATTAACTCGATGTGTCATCGATAATGTCGCTCGAACCAGTCTTGCGTATAATAAAAATTGATTTTGGTAAATACATATTATGTACGTAGATTACATCATTGAAGCCGATTAAATTATCACTGTGAAAATCAGCAAAAAGTTTAATCTCATTTTATGTTATGGATTTTTATGCTACCACCAATGGGTCACTAGATGGCGTTGTAACGGACTAACATATACAACGTTCGATAGATCATCTATAAATATATTTTTTTGTTTAATTTACCATAAAATTGTGCTGAACCGCAATGTCTTCTATACCATTCGATAAATTGTCATGGAAATTGTATTTTTTATGCAACTAGGCCAGTCTCCGTGAACCCGTTCCGAAGCATCATAATGAAGTATCCGGACTTTCCATCCTTTGATATCGTCATATATACATACATATACCCTAATTGTACTCTATCCTCGCGCTTTTTTAAAATATGGTATAGAATAAAGTGTTTTTTATTGTATTGTATACCCTAGACGCTGAGTGATATTGTCCAATGCTAGCGTATATATTACTCAATAACAAACGAGTAGTATGATAATTCGAAATCGGTACTAGGAAAATTACTTCCTTCATGAAAGAGAAGTTAATCTCACGAAAAATCTTCTCGATAAGGAACCGTCATATCCGCTAATAAATTGTCCTACAGTTAATCATGTCTTTCGTGTGTGAAGGATTACATATTCGTGCGATGTCGCATCGAAACAATATTCGCGTGAGATATTAAAATTTCGGTATCATTTTGACATTTAACTTGAAGTTGTCCTGGATGATATTATTATTACTATGATTATGAAGGTTCTTATGATTGACTATAAGAAATAAAATGCTAATAATAGTTTTGATAAAAACAATTTGTATATATTTCTAAATGATGCAGTGCATGAAGCAGTGCTTCAATGCGACATTGTTTTAAGGGTCTAGTACTCATACGTGCATACTGCGAAGCATTCTGACTTAATAGTTAAAGAGTAGCAGTAGATCATCACTTTGTTTCTGATATCAGCCCATATTTTTGTTCTGTCTGTCTGAGATAGGAGGATTATGAGTTGCATGGTAGTTATTCGCTTTGTACAAGAATAGAATTTAGCTAATTCTCCGAACGTCATCGTAGCTACAATCGTTCAAAATATTAAAATACTCATTCCCCCCTCAAAAACACTCCCTCTAAATTCCATGTCCTTTAGGTGTATAAAACATTTATGGGGAATATTATGATTATGAGAATGTTACCTATTATGTCATAATAGTCATTGCTTTTACCTTCATGTCATCATATTCTCTATAGAATTCCCTTCTTTTTCATTTATGAAGGTAGAAAACGAAGTCATTAAAATAATCGTAGCACTTAAAAAAATTATCACGCTGTTTGTGATAAACACTGACATGGCTTCTTACTTAGCCATGATGAAGTTGGAACTGATCTCGTCATAGAGGAATATTATTAAGCCTATGTTAAGCATAAAAAGTTTAAATATATTCGATGTACAACCATCGAATATTACCTACATTAAAAATTAAGCGAAACAATCAATCGTTCTGGGACTTTAATTAATATTCCCAAACATAATTACCTGTATAATTAACGGCAAATAAATACCATATATTGTGTAATTGTCAATACTATAGATAAATATCAGATATAATGTAGAACAATTAATATTAATGATGTGATTGAGATTAGTCCCATCATTGGTCTTTCACGCACAGACGCGGATTAGCTTCGCGGTCGAGTTAATTCGTGAGTTTCAATGTTTAGATACCTGTATAATTAATACAACGTGATTACAGTAACATTAACAGTATAGAGAAAATGAAACGGAAAATCATCCTCATTCTTATCGACTTTGATTT
>DWEC01000936.1:0-14739 GCA_018245735.1 Microceris miodesmiata
TATTTATATATTTTTTATTGTGAATATCTGGCTTGCTTACAACGACCAGACTTTGTCTAATAGCATTCGCTACCCAGGGAATGAATTTGTACATACATATATGTAGATTCATTGAATTATTCGTTCTTACACGGTTCAAAAGGAAGGTTTGACAAACAGCGAAATGAATACCTAATAACATTTTTTCTCAGATAGGCCTGACAACATAAAATGAAAGTAGGGATTGAACGCTTATGATTATAGGCGTTTCACTATAAGTCAGGTCTTCCTGACTGTATGTAAATATTATGTATTCATACATACATTATGTAGTGTAACGTAGTGCCCTATTACTAGAAGTAGAAGTACTCGTATGTTTGTTTGTTCATAAAAACGTGAATTAATTTTTGTACTGTTCTGATTTTTTAAGGCACCTCTGTGCGTGTCAAGAATGAAGCCCAGACCTTCCAATTGAAAACCTAAAATGTAAAATACTAGATTATAGATTTTTTAAATACTTCTTGTATTTGTAACATGGTAACTGTGTTCTATTATTGATTGAATTTTCTACAAACAAGAGCAATCACTATGTAGTTTAATATAAATATACTTAAACTAGAACTAGGTGAACACCTTAGGTCTGTAAGGATAGACATAGGATGCTATTTGGTACTCTACCTAGATCCTAACGCACCTGGTATCACAATATATAATAATAATAATAACGAAATTCGCTTTGCTAAATATAAATATCCAAAGCGAATATTATTCGAATTTCGCGACAATTTGAGCTCCATAATTTCGCACGGATGTAGAGACAGCTGTCGGGGCGCTGCGGATGCGAGAGTTTATTTTAAGTATTATCAAATATGTAGAACTGGCTGGTGCCGTAGAGTTCAGAAATAAGAAACAATATAATACGGTTTCATAAAATAACTGTCGCATTTTATTCGATTGATTTATGATTCATGATGTTTTCAGAATATTTTTTAATACCAAATTTATCTAGACTACTAACTCTAACACGGTTTCACGTGTTGTAACAAATAAACCTAAGAAATATGTATAATACATGAAGGGATATATTATAAAATTTATTAATTTACAAATGTCCCTTAATTAGGTATTGCCGCAACTAAAATACGGACAAAATATTATATATTATTAAAAACCTTTAGAATGCGTCATTAATAAAAATGTTCTCGGGTGTCAATGATAGAACTCCGTATTGAGATATATTTATAGTTTTATACCTATCATGCAGAGATGGATATCATAAAAGTAATAAAAACATACATTCATGTAAGAATTATTTGTTTAATGGTTGACATGTATATAATCGAAAGCACTTCTATCCGAGACAGATACCCAAATGAATCATTCACGTATTTGTCTACTGTGAAGTGAACCCAGAACCCTGGATATTGCAGACCAATATAATGATAAATTTTCCAAAACCGGTCAGGTTATTATAACGTACCCCTTTGACCAACATTTCATTTATACACGTTTGAAAATTAAAATATATTTCATATTTATACAAATAGATATCACCAACTAAAATAACTTGGGCCAATTACGTATATAAAGACACATTTAGGTACTCGTACTCGTACTCGTACTCGTATTAGGTATGTACATAAATACCATGTAAATGTAAATAAATGTAAACACTACCCAATATTTTTATTCTAAGTTCATTATAAAGCTCAAGCTAATGCTTTTTATCTTTAACGTTACTATACATAAAGAATTGTTGTACATAACAGCAAAAAATAAACTTTAATGTTAAACTGCGGTATCATTTAATATTAGTAAACTAACCATGTTAGATGGTTAACTTAGAATCATACTGCTGTCCCACTGTACTGTGGCCTGATTTATTCAATTAATTGTAAGTGGCTACTCATTAGTATACTGAGCTTGTAATTATGTATAATGTTGCCCAAATTATTATCTTTCACTACATTTTCGTTAGTGTTTTTCTTCTTATCTTTGGATTACTGTTTAGTTTTTAGTCTTGTTAGCTTTATCAACAATATTTTGATATTTATTAATGCATTTATCATCCAACTAATTAATTTTTAACATTATAATTTCAACCTATTTTACGAAAAATTTTATTAAAGCCTTGGTAATTATTGACGGAAAATTATTGACGGAAGCGCCATTTAAATGTACCCTTAAAAAAGAAAGTATTAAAACATCGTAGATGCCATTTAGGGGACATTAAATGAATAGTATTACCACTATACATTAAACTCGAAGCAGCTATCGTACTTCTTATTATCGATTTTTCTCTTCATAATGGCGATGATTTAAATTAGTGTCGCATAATTTCCTACAAAACCGACCTTTGTTTTATTTTATGACATCATTTCAGAAATGTTAGGTCTTAATAAGTGCTTTATCAACATCAGCTCTTCTTAGAGCTTGGTTTTCAAAAGATAAAAAAATTGTAATGCATAATACAATAAACAATAACTAATAAATTCATCAGCTTATATTTGTGTGTATGTAGCAGTTTCGTCTCCATTAATCTTCCATAAATCATTGAGTAATTGATAAATTTATTAGTATTTATTTTTCAATATATTATATTGCTAGTACACAACTTCATTGGAACAAATATTTCAATGTCTTATTTTATATTATTGAGGTATATTCTGAATTCTCTTTGTATACGTAGAGTATATAGAAACATCATTTTCTTTTCATCAAAGGTATGCGTTTACAAAACTCCATTACAACTTCGGGCAGCCCATACTTTTTACTTTTCATATCATGTTAAGTTATTCGGAAATTGATTTAATAAAACCCTCCCGAACAACATCACTGCGACATATTAGATTTAAATCTCCATTCTGTCGGAATCCTCGACGGAATGCCCAATAACAGTGCACTGCAGGAAACTTATTCAATTTGACTGAAGACACAACTGTTCTTGGGTTCGAAAGGCATTGTGTTCTTTCCTTCACCTCTTTTCGTATTCGTTGTTTTTTTTTTCATTCTATCTCCCTGAACATTACTTTCATTCAATCCGCTTTCGAAATTAGACATGCAAGGCACGTACGGTCGCGACTGCTCCGAGACCAAGTTTTGTATTGGTGCGATATGAAATAGGAGGTAGCGGGGAACACAGGATAAATTGATAATTTGACGCTACAGAATGTCCTTCGGCGTCAGTACCGTTGCAATATTGTTTTCAAACTCGTCGGCTTAGCCATTTAATAAATTATGTACAGTGGTACTACCAATATTTTTAGCATTCTTAATCATATCTTTAAAGCAACAGCTAATTCATTTTTCTATTCCTCGTACATCTTTTACGAAAGAAAAACATATAGATGCTTCTAGAATTAATTGACGATGAACACGCAGTTCAACATTTGCATTGATTGCGGGTACATAACACCAAACGAGCAAGGCTATTAGAAAAAAAAGGAGCGCTATACAGCCAGTCCGCATTATCACCGCATTATGTGGAACTTAGTAGAATTCTAATCGCTGTTCTCAAGCAATGAACCTATCGCCTTTGTTCAGCGTGTGAGCAGCGTGCAATTCTATCGCTACGTGCAAATGAACTCAAACTCCATGTTTGTCTTCATACTTTGTCGCTTGAAACTCATACATTATTGATGGCCGAACATTCGAGGCGCAGTCACCGCCTACATAGTTTGATTATTTCATAAGAACGGCCAGCGCCGTAGAATTACGATCGGCTGTATGAGTAGAACATCTGTATATTGGCGTTGAAGTATCAACGTGAATCAGAAGCGCTTTCACTGTTTTGTGTCAATCATGAAATGTTGTCTATATTCACAGATTGTCCAGATAATATCAAGTTCGATTTTATCTATGCGAAAAGTAATCTTTTTGCAGTTTTATTGAAGTAACTAGAAAGGAAATATCTTTGTTTTTTCAAACATTAGACTGCCTCGTTGATCGAGTGGTTGCAAGTGCGATTGTTGATCGGAAGATCCTGGGTTCCAATCTTGGTTCGCGTACTGTTAGGTTTCCCTAAATTAAATTTTCTACTAGAAATTTCTGATAGCGACTTGGAGCCTCCATCTGTGCTAGGTGTATGGCAAACGTATCTGGTGAGATTTGGAAGTGTACCACACTCCTTGCCTACCCCTTCGGAGATTACAGGTGTGGTGATGTTACGTTATTTGCAAATAAGTAAGTCAATTTTTTATCAACAATTATAATCTTTCGCTGTAGTGATGACGATGATAACATTTATTTACAATAGCGAAGAGATACTAATAGAACATCTGTATTTGGGTACTAAAGTAGATAATTAAAATGAAATAAAGAAATATTTTTACTATAGGTATAATCTTTCAGATTAACATTAAATTTTTTTCACTTAGAATTTTCGCTATTAACTTTCAATTAATGGAGCAGAAAATTCCAATGCGGTATATCCATTAGCAAATTCCAACCGCTCTTTGGCCACAGATCAATTAATCAATGCAGCTCAGTTAATTCTATTAACATTACGGTCGGATATTTATCACCAGCGGTGGCCTCGGGCGACATGATGCTATTTGTGCAATATCTGATACATATATCATAATAAGGATTTGACTAATCTGTCGCAGATTAATACTGAGTGGTAAATTGGTTAAAATAATTAAGAGGAAATCGAAGCCGTAAGACTTTTGAAATCTGACGTAGTTGGCCACAATATTATACAGGCTTATACTAATGTCCACAATTTCATAAGTGCTCAAAATGCTACTATATAGAACACGGGCCACAGTGAACATTTGCTGATAGCCTCAATATTCAACATCACCTTCGTATGCTCTCTTATCTCTTCAATCGCATCTCTCCAAACCCAAAAAACCCAACCAATATTGCTACTTAACACTAAATAGACTGCTTAGTAGTAGAAATAAAATAAATAGTAATTTCATTGTTACGTTTATTAGTGTTTTACTGTATTTAAATTCATTCTTATTGGATCATACTTTCAAAATTATACATACTTCAAAATTATTTTATCAATCCTTCCACATACTAAGACAGAATATCTATAGAACATCTCCCGCGTACTAAGTGTGATTATTTTAATACTATCACCTTCTTCATCATAACCAACTCTTATCATTCTACTGTTGGACACGGCTCTTCTCTTAGATTGAGATGGGTTAAAGTCATAGTCTGCCACGCTGGCCCAGTGCAGTTTGGCAGACTACCTTTATGTTACAACTGTTTCTATTTGCTCTTTAAGGTATAGCAAATACACTGATCATCTCAATAGCTGGACCTTAAGTGTTCTTGCATTGAATCCTTTCAACAGACGTGCGCGAGTCGCCTAATGTTCCTACAAGGTTGCATTGTGAGCCCCAGATGTTTCTTATCCCTAATAATATCGAACGTCCTCATAAGCGTGGGTTTCCCACACGTGTCTTCTGTTATCTATACCCGTAACTATATTGATGATCATGTTACTTTGTTATAATTATAGGTATCAACGTCAAACATATCTCGTACCTGAAATTGTTAGACAAAGTCATTGTATATCAAAGAAGGAACATTTTGTATGTGGTAATGACAGCAGGATTACATACCTAATAAGATATAGATCTAAAACTGTTACCGTATAATACAATGAAACCTTAAATACTTTTACAGGTAAACACAATATGAAATGAAATGAATTTGTTAAACTACATAATGAATTCTTAACATAAGCATTTGTGTTTTTCAAGGCGAATGTGACTGCCATATTGGAGGGGGTTTGCCCAGGACCGGAAGAAGTGGCGCCAATTAGGGAAGGCCTATGTCCAGTATTGGACATCTAGAGGCTGATAATGCAGGCGAATGTGTATTGAGCTCATTAAAAATTATACACTATGAAGACTGGTAAGAAAAAGGAATATATGATTTTTCATTTGTTAAATTTTTAAAAGTCTGAGCGTGTTATTCTCGACAAGTATATGAAAAATCCGAAGTTGAATATGGGTATCAATTTAACCCTACGTTGCGTTTATTTTGTTTTCAGCGTGTCAAGGGTTAAAAATTTTCCAAACGACCGCTGAAAACATTAAGCTTGCTATCAGCAGACATTGCGATAAATGTTATTAAATATTAATTAACTTAAACATAATTAAATGCTACTAAAAGTAAACATTACAATAATTGTTATTGAAATAATTCATCATCATCATCATCACCAGCCTATCTCAGTCCACTGCTGGATATAGGCATTCCCAAAAGCGGGTTTATGACCGTAATCTCTACGCTGGGCATGCGGATTGGAGATCAATTAATAATAATTAAGGCCATAAAACACTTCCATATTAATCATGTTGTGTTATTCCTACTTCAGTTGTTAACAAGTCCTTGTGTTTGTTACTAACATAAACACTATCGCCAAATAGGCCGCTACCTAACAAGACTTCATTAAACTGTAACTCAAACACCAATCTTGAACCCGGAACATAGCACACAATTCTAGCGCCACGACACGATTACGACTAGTACCAGACGATCGTCGTCGCTGACCGTAAATGATACAGTTCTAATTTCGATTTCATCGGAGATCATGTTTTATTTAGTACCAAAGGTCATGAATTTGCTTTTTTTATTATTTTTTTTAATTATTTCCTCTGCCTGACCTTGGAGGATGAATTAATGCGTAGTTTATTATCACCAACGATATAAATGCGGTTGCATCGTCTTATATGATGACATGGTATATATGACTGCTCGTTCGTTTTTTCGTATGTTCATTGGTGTAGTACTGATCCTAATAGTTGATTTAAGGGTAGTGTATTCGATTCCCGCCCAGGATGTTGCCATGATGAGGATCTTGTCTCTAGATATGGGTAATTAACAAAACATTTTTTTTGTTTGTCTTAAACAATTATCTATATAAGTAGTTATTTAGAAATGTATGTACATAAATTATCAGCTGTACCATACCAAATAAATATTGTATGTGCTACTATAGCACAGGCTCTGGATAATTTAGGATCAAACGGCCGTGTGAAAATTGTTACAAAATATCATTAGTATTATGGTTGTCAACTAATCTGTATACGATAAGCAACGACGCGAGAATGTCTATAGACTTAGGAAAAACAGTGAAAAGTCGGGTTCATCGGCGTGAATCAACTAATTTCTTCAATACAAGATTCACACTGCGTGATATATGAGTACATTCATTTAAATTTTATGCTTTATTTACATTTACGTACATTTAAATTAATCCTATATTTTCATATACAAGCACAAAAATAACTGAAAAGTTAAATATACAGCGCCGTTTTGTACCTATAATTGTATATACTTTTGATACCTTATTAACTTTTAAACATGTAAATCACACCCGTAATCATCGAATAGGTAGGTTGATAAAAAATTAAATCTAACATCACGTCTGTAATCCCCAAATTGGTGGCACGTATAACATAACTAGCGAAACGTGTGAATGTACTATACCTATAAACACAAGAGAAATAGCGTAGTGATGTTAGGTTATGTAACTTTATGTATAATTAAACAACATAACCGGAAAGGTATACGAGACTAATTAACAGCTTCATAAAAGCGAGTAGTAATGAAGTTGAAAGTGCGTAACGCTGTAATAACGTGTCGCATCACGTACTGGGAGCGACTCCGCTCGTAAGTCATTATAGAAGTGTGGACGGGCTACGGATTACGTGGTGCCGGGTTATTGCGTTTTATACATTTTATATGGACACCGCACACAAACTTTGTTAGTTAATACTCCCAGCTGAACAGTCGTAATAGCGAGTATAATAGATGCTCTCAAAGTAAATCACATAGGCGCATAAACAAAATTATTGCTGAAAATTATTGTTAATTTTCTTGTATGCTGTGGATTCAATTCAAAATCTTACAAATTGAGAGTTATATTGTATCCCATTAACAAAACCGATAGTCAAAATTATCCTATTTGAATGTTTTTGACTCCCTACTCAGACATAACACAAATGAGGATACACGTTGCAAATTGCATTCATACACTAGAAACTTTGTCGTCAAAAGTTGAAAAACATTTCCAAAATGAATGAAAAACGGCCAAACGTTCCCAACTCCATAAATTCTGGCGTTCCCTCGCAGTATCAGTGTTTCGAAAACAAATAAGCGAATGGATGTACGAATTGCAGCTGTGATTCGGGATTTCTTTCACCATTTCGCCGTTTCACAGTTTCACCGTCGTCAGGGCGCGTCACAACACGATGATATATAAACGGGCCACGTGGCGTCCTGCCAGACCTGTCGGCTTCTCCTTGATACACACAGCTACTTGTACTAGCGAACAAAACTTACCATTAACGTGAATATCCAATGGATAGTCTAGTCTAGACAGATCTACAATATTTCATCATCTCAACACAGTCACCGTTCCACTGTTGGACATGGATCTCTTCTAAGGATGACATGGGTTAACTAGGGGTGACTGAAACCACCCCATCTCACAGATTATAGAATCTGCCACGCTGACCAAGAACGTATAGACTTCGCTCACCTTAAACAACATCATGGACAATTCTTAGGTAATGGATGGATAGACAATGAGTAGGTCCATGGATAAGTCCATGAACGTTTGCCACTGACTTCTAATAGGATTATAAGATTGTAGGATTGGGATAGTTTATGCCAACTCATTTAATTAATGTGAGTGGTCAATAATAACATTAGTTGGTAAGTATTCAAACCATGCTATAAATAATTATATTGCATATATCCGTTTCATATATTTGCATAAAAGGCGTTTCAGACAATATTTTTTCAGTATCAGGCTTTCGTTATTTTTGAATTTAAAACTAATTTCTTATATATCACAAATTGTTTATAACAATAAGATTATCATCCCCTCTTGGTTCAGTACTGGACATATGCTTCAAATAATAGCGGTGGGGAAAATAAAAAGTTTCTTCGAAACTGAACGGCTCTCTTCTCGACTTCTCTGTTAAAGTTTGAAATGCCCGTAACCATGAAGTGGCATATCGCAAACGATCTGTCAAAGTCTGAAAAGTTAAGGATTACTGGAAGGGTTGGATGTTGAGGATTCCTATTGCGAAGGGTATTTAAGCATCATTTTATGGAAGACTATCAGGTACAGTAGAAAAAACTAGTCGAAAGTTTACACCGGCCCCGTTAGTCATAAAATTCTTATAAGAAAAATGTCCGCGAAGTAATGGTCACAAGTTCACGAGAAAGAATCTTGTATAATCTGTTAAAGCAATCCTGGAACATACCTATACATACCATACCTCAACAAACAAACGAAGATAACAAAACAAACAAACAGACAAACAAAGATATTTTTATACACCTACAAGTCCTTTAATTATAAGAGAAATTTCACTTTTCGGACAGAACTGTATCTGTATTTGACAATTGATTAATCCGACGATCTCATGTGTGACATATCTTACCGACATGACTTTTGTACATTGTTACAAATATTTCCAAAAACAGTCACGATTGGTCACAGTTTCGATAATAGTGTTTATTATTATGCTCGTAAAGTATACAGTATATAGGTACTATAAAATTATGTAAAAGTTATGAAGAACAATAAATGGAAAATACTAGAAGGGCCTGTACAAACTAACCCTTGCTGTTCGGTATTACTGTGCCTTTCATCTATCTTTTGCCTGTACTGAACTAAACTTGTAATATTATCATCACTGCGAGGTATCATCAAGCGCTGAAAACCTAAGGAGCAATTTTACAGTCTGTTGTTGACACAAAGATTCAAAGAAGACGTGAAAACCAACAATGATAATATAAATAATCTATGATAATCCTGTAACACAAGAACTCTATCTATTGATCCGAATCGTGTTTAACACGATATTCACCTATTGACACAGCGCGAGTCTCGTTAGGTCGTGACTGCGGGCTGGGGTAAAAGGCTTTAGTTTTACAGAGCTGTGTAAATATCCCATCGAATCAACCAGTTCGAACTTTTCATTTCTTCATCAGTTAAATGAATAAGGGATTCCAGTTATTTTACGCGGACAAGTTGGTTCAGTTCGGTTATACCTACAGGAAAATTTTAATTGCCCTATATCTTTGTATTTGGGAGTATACCTTGGAGAGCAATTATCAATATTACAAAAATTATCTGTTTACAGTAATTCTAATAACTAAAACTCGCAATGGCGTCAATGCTAATAAGAAAGTAGATTAATAATTTTTTTTTTGCCGACAATTGCTTAGAATTTTGTCTATTATTTTATAGTTATCATACCAATCCTGAACTTAAGTTAAATTATTAGTCGTTTAAGGACCACGATTAGATCTGTTTTAAATTTATATCTAGACGTTGAGAAAAAAATTTTTGTTAATTACATACCATCAACTTACGTATATTTTTCCGACGTTTCACATCAAATTAACAGCTATCTTGTTGTGATTTCAGGAGATCATAGAGAAGGACCTTGCATAGGTTGAAAATAAGTCACGCTATCCTAAAAAACATAAGTGATTTCAGCTGGTACATAGTTTAATGACTCATACAGTTGATCACGAAATGTTAATTTTACAATCTTTGAAGACCTGTTATCTTATTGATCAATTAGTTTAATTATTCAATTCAATACGGTGTCTCTAACAGTATTTCTAATAGTGAAGATGGACAGTGCCAACAAATAACGCAATATATTGTCTATTCAGAGTGTTTTCAAACTGATAGATATAGCGACTCCCCCAAAGTCAGCGTCGACGGGCTTGCGACTCCTTCAAATACCTCCGGCAATTTAAACTTTCAGCCGCCGAGTCACCTCTTGCGCGGCGCTAACTTAAATCGATTCGTTTATCAATGGTTCACGAACGATTAACCTTGTATTACTGTTTTATTGGGTCATTTAAAGCGCTTTGTTATTCCTCATTCACTTGTTACACTTCACAAACTATTCCAATTCCGCGCCGCACACGTACGTGACATACGTTTCGGCGTGCAGTTACGTGAAATTCAAATTGTTTTGAAACGTGCGTAAACGCGCGTTCTTCGTGTTGGTAACTGTTAGAGAAACGCTTCCGGGAATTGCGGGAATTTTCCCAGGAAACTATATTCTGTTTGGAATATCTAACTGAATATAAATGTGTTATCATATTAACTAGAATTATACCCTGAATTAACATTTACCATTTATCGCATAATACTTTGTCTATCCGTAGATAAGCACTGAAACACAATCAGTCAGATTAACTTTGAATACGAGTATGTTAACTCAGTTCAGTTCTGACTATAATTCGCAGGTGACTTAAAAATTATATTAGGTTTAAACGTTGATATAATGACCTCATTACGTTAACACGGTAACAATTTCCTCAATAAATATTCTCTAAATTACCTAATACTATTTAACACTAAATATGCCTATGTGGTTTTTGTAATATCATTTAAAAAACAAATGAACCGAATTTGTTGGGCAAATCTTATAACATGTTAAAAGTGCATAACAGTTCATAGATACAAAATCGATGGAGTGGATATATTATATTACAAGCAATTATGAGATATACAAACGATAGTTCGCGGAGAAACTTGGTTCTTTAATATCCGTTCTAAGTTACCACAGTACCTACACGCTCGCTTGTAGTATGTGCATTGTTGTAGTATGTGCATGTCCGCAAACATTATCAAGTTTCTATACGTTATTATGTAAATAAATTACTTAGAGCGAATATAATGATTAGGAACATTTATGAAACATGTAACAATATTTATGTTAATTGAAGAATTGAGAGCGGTACAATATTTCTTACTATTAAATGTTTCGTGAGTTACACGCGGTTATATAATAAAAATGGTACATATTTATATACAATTAACAAATAAAAATACAATAATAGATAAAAATATAATAATATAAATTATAGTTTTGTCCTAGATTCGTTTTTGTGGACCTGCGTAAGACAATAACCAAGACCAATAACCCGGGAACTCCCGTAGCTTCAGTCACAAAAAATAATGTTTTATCACCTTCTAAATTGTCCTAAGTAATAGTTACTTAATTACTTTCCCATTTTTCTAATTTTGCGTTTTTCTACCACTACCTGTCTACATCTAACTCTCCTGAGTGTATCTGCTATGAAATATTTCATAGGCTCTCCCGTAGAACATTGTCCCTGAACACTTTTATTTAAAAACTGACTTCGATTTAAAGAAACGACCTTCTATTTACCTTCAATAGAGTATAAATTAAAATTAAGAGAAGTTATTGCCCACGTTTAAAATATCTAACGTAGTTTTAGGGCGCAAACAAACTTAGATATATAAGTTATAAGAGATAGAGCAACAGAAAAAAGCTGGTATAACTTATAAATTGGCTTTCAAGGTATTGACGTTCCGCTCCTGGAATCGGACGCTGCTTAGTGATTTAAATATAGATACTAATTACTAGACGCGATTGAATGACAGCGAATTAGAAAATGTTTTAAAACATTTCTATACTTCTATGCAGGTTACAACTGTGATATAACCTTTGCAGGGGCCACATCTTGGTTAAAGAACACAATTTACCTTCTACCAGCTGGACTGACAACTTGAAGATGGTGGTGGAGATGGATTCAAGAGACCCAGCAGCGATTGGCACCACATCGATTAAAGAAGGCAGTGGACTTCCAAAGTCAGAAGGATATATTTATCTCTTCATATATTGTAAGCTACATTGAATTGACAAGAAAGAAAGGTTTTGTGGATGATTCAAAATTTACTTCGAGGTGTACTCAACGCACAGTAACTCACATGTATATTTGCGGAGAAATATTTATCAGGCGCTATGATATGCGCAAAGGCGTAGTGCACACAGCATATATTTGTTTTTACTTTCAATACCAACCTCACAAACGTATAAAAAACTACAAACTTTTTTTAAATTATGCGCACATATTTTTAGGAACAAGCCAATAAAAGAAATTAACATTATTGACAATTAACTTGCATTTCGATCTGAATACAATTATGCAAATGTTTGCATAGCAAAGGTATTACGATAAAAAAAGCTAGCTCTAGCGAGACATGTATGACTGAACTTACCTATATGCTCCTCTCTGTTATAAAATAGACTTTTCACATACCATTATGCTGTTCCTGTCTCTCTCATTAGCTTGCTCAAACAGAGACATTATATCGATCTATTTGGTGTTTGTTTGAGCAGATATATAAATATGAATATATTGTTAGAATGCTATATAATTTTAGTATAGGTCTATTTATCACTTATATATAATTGTATCATTAGTATTTCTAAGGTCAATGCTTCGTTTATTTCAAAAGGCACAGAAACCTCCAAGCTTCATATCGAAAGCCTTGAGAAATCCCGTAAGGCGTTCATTGTCAAGTTTAATTCACGAACAGAGTCAATACTGCATATCACATGAAGCAAAGCAAATCCGAAGAGGCACATTTGTTCACATTTCGTATTCCCGCTCAAAAATTTGTATGTGCATAATAATAGTATGATTTCCGCTGGTGCACGGCAAAGGGGAGGTGGAATGAAGGTAATATCGATGAGATCTGCAATCACCCTCTTCTGTGAGATTGAGCCTTAGATTAAACCAAACAGAGGCTGATACGGCACAATGCTGCGAAAAGTGGCCTGCGTCGCTTGTAGAAAGAGAGAGATTTGACTTTGCGTGTGAAAAAAAATTCACTGTTTTCTTTTATTACACCAACGATTCAAGACGGAAACATTCCAGAAAAGCCGTTTCCATTTTTAAATGAGGAAAAAACATTTGTGTCTGTCAAACCAATTTGTTTTATCATTTTTTTGTCTCAGCGCAATAATAAATTCGACAACTGACTGTTCTCGTATGTAGAAAAAACTGCAGAAGAATGAATGAGAAACTAAATTTAAAATGCAAACATTGATGGGTGTAGGTGTGACGAGAAACTAAGACTCACCTATCTTCACCAACTTGTGCATTTGATGCTCTTTGACTACCCTTTGTGACCTGGCGTGATAATATAACAATAATAATAAGCAAAATAACAAAACGCGTCTAGTTTCATTCGTACTACCATTCAAACGTATAAATCTGTCACTGTCAAACAATGACATGCTTGAACTATTCGAATTTCCATAGGCCATTATGTGAATGCGAATCCCGTATACATATTACATAAATTAGGTAATATAGGTATGTAGGTACTTTTAACTAAAATTAAAAATGACAAGTCTTTCGTTAAAATGAATAGCATGATGTGGATGTGTACAAACGCAAACTAGATGATAATTATTAAAAAATAATGTAGGTACATATATTAAATTGCTCACGCGACTGTAATACTGTATTGAATATAGAAACAAGAACCAAAAACTAGAACGCAAAATTGCAGCTTAGTTGCCTAACACATATAGCTCTTATGTAAAAGCCGATGAAGAGACAAAAAAAATTCTCGTTTACACATAGCCATAGCATTAATATTTAATTTAGTAATTCGCTGTTAAATGAATCAGTATTGGTATTTCAATATCAAACACATCAGTACTGTGATTTATTAAGGGACAAATGTTTTTATAATTCGAATATTAACAAATGTATCCCTTAAATACACAGCAGTCGATTCTCTTTACAAAATTAATGAGTCGGTTTTCCTTTGCCTTTCTCATTTCGCAGACTAAGACGGATCGCCGTTTTTCTCGCGATGTTTTCCTTCGGTTTGTTTAGATTGTTAAATTGATAAACTAAGAAAAAAGACCGTCCAATTTACGTTTTTCAATTACTGGGAGATACAGCCCATCAAGTCTTCAATTT
>DWEC01000937.1:0-14738 GCA_018245735.1 Microceris miodesmiata
TATTTGTCAAGGTTAAAACATTGTTTCAGGAATTATTTTAAAAACTAATTGCAATTACTTTTTCTGCAAACAAATAGCAGCAGGGCAGCAGCGCATGAATTTTTCGCTTACGATTTAAAGAATACGTTGAATATATTCCACTTCAACAGTTAGTTGGTTACTATACTACAGTTATAGTTAGTTACTATAGTTATAATTAGTTACTATAATTAAGTATGTAGCACTAGGTAATTAGGCAATTTAACTCTATAATAGTCTATGATATATCTATGGGCCACGTTGGCCATTACACACGCGGTTATCGTAGTCGTCTACAAATTCTAAAATATATAAAATAAAAATGAGGTCTTCTCCAAAACTCCTTTCGAAATAATCATACACTTGAGAGACTTTTAAAAGTTAGAATATACTCTTATTTACCTTCCTACCTTGTTGGATGTTCCGGGTTCAACCCCGTTTGAGGCAAATATTTGTTTGTCGGTATTTGAATTACTTTAGATCCTATTTGTTTGTGTGTTCGCTCTGTTTGTGAGGGTTGTTCAAAGAATATTCTTTGAAAGAATTTCATAGTACTAGAGACTAGCGTAAGATGGGTCGGAAACGTGATAATATTTGAAGGTAGGAATCTCATAGGACTTTTCTATAACCTCCAAGAAACCGCTGAAGCTCCAGCTTTGATTAGTTTATTCTCTTATATCGTAGTTAACACGTAAGTTTTACTAAGCTGTTACTTCAGCTGCAACCAGTTTTTATACAAGACGGAGTGTTGAAATGTTGCTCCCCAGCTATAGGTATCGTGATCGTGTTAGATGTTTGTATGAATAACGACAAAAACCTTTGAAAATTCAAAGTTACTCTTTTCGACTTGCAGCAGATATGTACATATATAAAAGCAGGCGTCAACACAGACGAACATGTCATACATACATATGCATACATAAGTTATACGCGCATGTGTGTTTGAACTAGTCGTTACGAATTTATATTTATACGGAACAAAAGTTATGAGTTGAGTTTTCTCATTTTGATTCATATAATATTTATTATAAATATTTTAGGTACATGCAGTGGTAGGTGTGCTTGGAGATGACACAGATCCAATGGTGTCAGTGATGAAACTGGAGAAGGCTCCACAAGAGACCTATGCTGATATTGGTGGCCTCGATACTCAGATACAGGAAATAAAGGTGCTAAGAATTAGCAATAGATACATTTTACTTTGTTGTAGGGTATTTTTTCTCACTCTTTTCTTTCCTTTTAGGAGTCTGTTGTTTTATCCCATTTTTTTTTTGTAGGAATCTGTTGAATTACCTCTGACTCACCCAGAGTATTATGAGGAGATGGGTATAAAACCACCCAAAGGAGTAATTTTATATGGTCCCCCAGGAACTGGCAAAACGCTACTGGCTAAGGCAGTAGCTAATCAGACTTCAGCCACATTCCTCCGAGTTGTTGGTTCTGAACTCATTCAGAAGTATTTGGTAAATATACATACAATTTTTAATTACAAGTTCTTCCATGTATGCTACAGTAGTAAATATGAACTGCCGAGCACAGTTTATACTAAAAAAATAGGTGATTATTGATCTGAATTACTGCTGTACTAGCCAAAGGGTTTAGAATTCAGCCTTCCATTCAGGAGGTCCTAGGTCCATATCCATGGCACACACCTTTTTGGAAAAATGTGCATTTTAAGACTAAATATTACTAGGTATAATGGTGAAGGAAATTATTGTGGGGCAACCTGCAGACCTTTGATTTTACAAAAAATCTCTAAGGCGTCTGAAGTATGTCAACCTGCATTTGGCCATAATAGCAGACTATCACTTCAGTCCTCTCTTTCTAAAAGGAGACCAATGTTCTAACAGTAGAGATTACTGTGAGATTTCCACCAATGCTTAAGCTGTGATAGAAATATTTTTTCTTCAACTTTAATTAATTTTATTGATTACTATTGCACTGAGACATAAGTCGCCTAATAAATAGTGTTGAAGAAGTCATATTGTGCCCATATATTCGAAAATATGTTTATTGACGTATCTACCTAGATTTTGGGTGATTAGATTTTTGTCTGAATCAAGCTACAGTATTCTGTTCTTAAAGGGCGATGGACCGAAATTGGTGCGCGAGCTGTTCCGGGTGGCGGAAGAACACGCTCCATCTATAGTTTTCATAGACGAAATCGACGCTGTCGGCACTAAACGGTAAGATATCATGAGTCTATGTTTGTATACTTTGACTAACATTTTTTTTTATTGTGGCTATTTTATGATAGTGGTTTATAATTTCCACTACTATTAGGCCTATTAATTACTGAAATACGTAAAAACGTGATGCGAAAAATATATAATTCATGTCAACTGCTTCAGTGCTTGCATTTTAACTAAAATTGAGATTTTGGATGATCTATAAAACCTTACTCATATTTCGTTGTTTTAGTTATGATTCCAATTCCGGTGGAGAAAGGGAAATCCAGAGAACTATGTTGGAGCTTCTAAATCAGTTGGACGGATTCGATTCTCGAGGTGATGTTAAAGTAAGTTACTTTTATGAGCTAATTATTGAGTCCAAGCATATATTATTATTATTCATTTATTCATAAATTATAATTTTTGTATATTACCATACTACACTTTTACCTTTAAAAACAAGAAGCAATGTTATGTAAGGAAATAATTACTTGTATCTTCCGCACTAGGCTGAGGATCGGTCTCATGGATGTTATCTTGCAACCTTAGTATGTGTTTTATCAAGTGACTGTATTAAATCTCCCTAGTATCGTTATTTTATGCATCAAAATTGATAGACTGATCACGGAGTCAGGTTACTGAAACAGTTGTGTATATAATATGAAGAACTCTAGTCCATATAAATATAAATGAGTCGTTAAATGTGTTGCTATTCGTAAAACTCGAGACTGTTGAACCGATTTGGCTGATTTCTTTTTGTTGTATTTCCCGAAGTCTGAGGAATGTTCTTATGGAGAGAAAAAACGTAAAAAATGCAAGGAAAATAATATAAAATACAACAATTTTCTTTTCACATACAAATCACTGTCCCCAACTGTAAAATATTTGACATCAATCAAATCAAAACATTTAAAACGCGTTAGGATTATCTTTGGTATGTCTTCTAGTATATTAGTAGTCTCGTGTCATTAATGAAAATATTATGAACCCTAGTGTAATTCAATTATTTTACGTCCAGCAGAGCGGGCGGGTATCAACTAATATTAATCGACCCATTATAATTCCACTGTTGAAATATGGGTCTCCTCTCATGCTGAGAGGGTTAAGGCCATAGTCTGCCACGCTGACCAAGTGCGGGTTGGCAGACTTCACACACCGTAGAATTATTTTTTTTATAAATTCTGAGGTATGCAGGTTTCCTCACGATGTTTTTCTTCACCGTTAGCAAGTGATATTTAAATTCAAAACGCACTTTTCCAAAGAGGTGCACGCCATAGATTTGAACCCAGGACCTCCGGAGTGAGAGGCTAAATTAAATATATAAAATTATTAATACAGGAGAATGTCAAGTCTCTAAAGATGACGATTTTGTTATTCAGCGCTCTCAACCTACTTACTAAGGGACTTGGTGCGATGATATACTGATAATAACTCTTCATTCTAGGTCATTATGGCTACAAATCGTATAGAAACCTTAGACCCAGCTCTCATTCGTCCCGGCCGTATTGATAGGAAGATAGAGTTCCCCCTTCCCGACGAGAAGACCAAGAGAAGGATCTTCACGATCCACACTTCAAGGATGACGTTGGCAGACGATGTCAACTTGTCCGAGCTGATTATGTCCAAGGATGATTTGTCGGGTGCTGATATAAAGGTAATTTAAGGGCATAAATGATTAAAACATTAGAATTTAGGTACGTTATAGGTAGTGCCACTGGACAGTCACACCAATAAAAGGAGTAAATAATTTTTGGAATTAAAATTAAATCTATTGTTACTTAACATTAGTAAACCCAATTAACATTGTTGAGGAGGAAAAGGGGAGATCTCCCGCCAGGCGATGTCGCTGCATGGGGACCGCGGTCTGAATGTTAACTTCGGATCTTCTATATATTGTGTGATTCTATGAAACTTTGATAGCGTGATTGAGGATGCGCCTTCCGATTGGCCAGTCTCGGTATGACGCGTGTGACGTGGTCTGGTGTACTCGGTGCATTCTGCGTGGTCAGCATTTCATGTGAGGCGCGCGCTCATATTACTGTAAGGCAGCACGCCGCTACAGCATTAAGAAGATATAAACGTCCGCAGATAATAGATGTGATGTGACCGACGCACACGCGTGCGTGCCGACCGCCTCACGGACCGGCCATGCTCCACTGGTTCAAATACTTTTCTAATTCGACTCGCGCTATATGTATTATCGAGTTTGCTTTCTACATTGAGTTTAAGCTGAATTAGCATATAAACAGCGATGGCTGCAATCTGTGTTCATCCTCCTTGTAGCGTCGAAATTCTCGGCTGTGCGACATACTTGAACGCAGGACGTGCAGCTAGACGTGAGCGACTCGAGTGGCTAAGGGTCTACGCACACGAGCCATACGCGACAGCCACAAACGCCGCCACGAGAAGCTCGAAGTGGCTAAAAAAGTCGCTGAAGCGCGCGTCAACCACTTGTGGCCGGTGGTCGACATATTTATTTCAATCAACAACAAACAGACTACGTACGTTCGTTGCCTTCGACTTGAACAGGTTAACTGGGGTAAGGGAGAGGGATGGGGAACCGCGCGAGTGGCGTGTGGCGGCGTTTTGTATCGGCGGTTAGTGGCCAGTGCGGCCCACAAGAAGCGAGCAACGACGATTTGTAGCGTGTGGCGACCACCGGCGTCGACTGTGTAAGGCGAGTCCATATAAAATGTATAAAAACTACAGGAAATATGCCAGTGGCGACGTTTTGTGGTTGTGGCCGGTGCGCTGTTTGGTTGTGCGCTCTATCGTAATTTGTGATACTATAACTGAGTTTGATCTCTGCTGTATCTACCTTGTAAGTAATAAATTGTTTTTTTCCGGCAAATGCATAATTTTATTTTTATTTTCACGTCATTTGAACTAGGGGGTCGTGAAATATAACAGTGGGCCCAGTTGACATACCAAGTGCTCTGAGTATTTCAATATTTCTTAAATTTTGTCGTTCTACTTATTCAACATGTTTAGAATTTAGTTTTAATTATAGAATCCAATTAATCTATACATATAATAAAAGTAATTGATCGCTGTCTGTAAATGGCAAATATATTTAAAAATTCATAATGGGGGCCTTTGTATACGCAAGAAAACCCAAAACAATGTTGTTTCATTTTGTCTGTTTGTCTGTATGTTTGTGCACGCTACTCTCAGAAACAGCTTATCCGATTTGAATGCAGTTTTAAGGATTATATTGTGATGGGCTCCACTTAACATTTGGTATTTTTTTCATTTAAATCTGCTAACAAAGAAGTTATGTCCATCATCACGTACGTATAGGTTAAGTTAGGTTAGGTTAGCCCGTACGAAGTCGCGGACTCAGCAAGTTCAAAGTAAGTTTACACACAGCATCATGTTGATCGTAATTTCAATATATGTAACACAAAACACTCACTTCACTGATAGCGTTAATTGTTGCCTAAGCGGATACGTCATTCAGTGGTCGACAATGTTTACTTGAGCTACAATCATTACCTACTTACGCGTTGGTTATCAGGCTAAGATACTGGTGATAAGATAGCAACGATTAAAAGTCAATTATTGGACGTACTGGGTGAGCAATGGGCGGCCGGCAGTCCTCGCACCCCGCGCTGACGGAACACTTGTTGGAGGATTTATGTAGTCTCACGTACTTGACTAAAGGGGAGATACTATAGTGAGTACAGGAGTGGTCGGTGGTCATGTGTAACTCGATGTCGTATTAACATAGCTTTTATTTGATGCAGCTTGATGAAGAAGTTCCAGTCGATTGATCCCGAAAATATTAAAGGAGACTATCACCATAGAATCCAGAAACAGGATATACTGAACAAGTTTGATGTTTTAAGGGTTTGTACACTAGCTGTCAAGTTTTGTTTAATTTTTTTTACAACGGCTTATTCGTCTTGCCGCCGGCCGCGCCGCCAGGCACGTGCCACAGGGTATCGTTTGACTAAACAGTATGTATACACGAGTGTCGCGTTCGGGGCGCTGCTTTCAGACTTAAATTTAAAAATTAGTGGTGCAGTAGAAACTTTGGTGACATTATTTTCGGTTTCAGAACAATCCTTTCCAAGACCGGCTGTTTAAAGTGTTCTCGTCTAAAAACGATGACTGCTTCTCATTTGAAGACCTAATCGATTTGTGCTCTGCGATGAGCGCAGAGTGTCCTCCGAAAGTGAAGGCCGCATGGGCGTTTAGAATTTTTGGTAATGTTTCTTTTTAATATGAGCGAACATGCTTCTTTTGTGTATTATACGATTGACGACATATTTGTACACATACAGTACTCATTTCTGACAAACAATTCGAGCGTCTTATTAGAACGTTACAAGTTGAATTCGCTAGGTGAGGGCGTGTTCTCGGATAATTACTATTACAGTTACCTATACTTTGTTATTACAAACGTTATATTTCAAACGACTTCAATGTTAACAGATTTGGACGACGACAACCAAATATCAGAAAGGGATGTAGTCGAGATTCTGGACCGTTTGACGTGGGATTCCCATAATCGGGCTAACTTCCTGGACAAGGCGGATAAAACAAAAATAGCAGATGTTGTATGTATGCTACAATACAGCTTATGGTCCACACAGTGATTGCATTTCTTTTATGCATTTCACTCGTATAATTATCTATATTTGATTGCAGGTTCTACAAGAAACGAAACTAGACCACAGCGGTAGCATCGGCATCGCGGAGTTCAAAATCATAATGTCAAGACTTCCGGAATTTCAATCTTCTTTCTATTTTCGACTGTAATTGTCGTAACAGTTAATTATTGCTGAATAAGGATTAATATTATATAACAAACAGCCATCACAACACGGATCCATTGGTGTTAATTCTCTCGTTAATATGTATACGGAACGGCAAACTAACGTACAACGCACAATGTTTATTATTTGTTAACCTATCTGTATATGTAGGTATCTGTATGTCGTTGAAAATAACACAGGTCGGTTACATAAGTTTTTTATTTTATTTATTTGTACCATATTTACTTTATGCTCGAGGGCCGCCCACCGCCCCGCACCACACCGCCCCGGGTGTCGCCGCACCCTGAGGCTAACCGTAGAGGATTCTTTTTGATACACTACTAACTGAATGAAGCGGGACATTACTGAGGAGAAAATTAGCTTCCAGTCATAATTAATTCACCAGACAATCGAGTGATAAATTTGTTCTTAGAGCAGAAACTGGAGGCTCTCCTGGGGTCGTAAAAGGATTTTATAATTTAAACGATATTTACAGTTATGAACTTTCCGACGGTATTTTGTAACTCCAATTATTCGCACTGAAGCGCGCGGTGAGACTAGGTGCAATCGTCAGCAGTCGTCGAATGACACTCCCATGTAACAGCAGTCGCAGGTATCTCGCTGCGTAAAAACTTTGAAATGTGACATACAACTAAGTGAGTCGGACAGAAACATGTAATTTCAATAGAAAAATAAAAGTAGCTATCTGACGAAGGCCTTGCACGCGGCCTTGTTGAAGCGCGCGGCCAGCGAGCGGTCGGGCAGTGCGGGCAGTGCGGGCAGTGCCGGCAGTGCCGGCAGTGCCGGCCGCGCGCCCGCCAGCGCCGCGGGCTGCTTGTAGCGCACGTGGCACATCGGGAACGACAAGTACGTCCTGTCGACCACACAGCCTACTTGAGTAATTGCAAACTTAAATATACGTGACATGGAAACGAGTACATCTAACATGGCTTTTTTAATTTTGTTACATACTACGAGTAACATGTATTACTATAACCCTACATTACAATTCGTCACATTAATAAATGAAAATGTCTGTAGAGACCTTTTTAAGTGAATAAATTGGGATCCTGTTTAATGATGGCGATGTTATTAACCGTGAACGCACGAACGATCTCCAAACGAACGTACTAAAAAAGTAAGCTATTCATTAAACATGTAAATAATACGCACGGACTCAGATCCTGTGGACATTGCCACATGTATTCCTTGTCTTTAAAATAGAGTAGTGGGTGGTGAGCTTTCCCGTAACCTCTGTAGTAATCCCGGTGCCGCTGGCACGCCTGCCACCAAATGCATTTTATGACTAATAAAACAAAAACTAACAAATTTTGCCCCTAACATTTTAATAATAATACTTTTTAATTACATTTTAGCGATCAGAAGCCTCTGTGGTTAACGTAATAACTCAGTATAATTATTTTCGCCAAAATAATGGCGGACCGTAACAGTTTATTTAATTTTATTTAAACACAGTTGTTAAAGCTAAAAAAACTAAAATAAATTGAAAAAAAGTCAATTTTATTCTAAGTGAAAAATGAGTAATATATAATAAAATTTGCTGCAATTTTCACATCATTTTAAATATCATCCTAAATGTCAAAATGATTGCTTAAAATATTTCGTATAAATAAATCCGCGGGAACGAATCTCTCGTACTCTGACGACCCTTGACCACATAATGACCTGAATATACAATTCACGGCTTACTCGATGTTAATATGTTATATTTTGGTGATTTTCTATTAAAATTGTATTGAATTCCTGCAGTAGGAATTACAAAATACATTAATTTATCGCTCATATTACAACGTGTGGTTGAGTGGTCAGATTATCTGCAAACCAATATTAATGTTCAACACAAGCAAAGTACAATAAAATACACAGCGTTGCTATTTTATGTTGCTAGTGATAAATGAAGAGTAGTTAATTTTATACTACAATATAATATAAATACTATATCACATTAATTAATTATATTACAATATAAATACAAAGAAAAGTCAATAACTAATTGTAGCTTTCCAGGTTCCATTGTTAAACAATTCTTTTCCACAAAATACTTCATTTCCATTTATCTGGGCTTTTTCTTTGATTACTTTTAATATTTTATCGTGATTGCGAGATAGTATAAATAATATTTTTATAATTTACTAGATTTTGTTCACCCAGAAATTAATATACGATACTTTCCAATAAACCATATTTTTTTGTTTATCACAAGCGTGCATCTAAATTTCAAGTGTATCTTCCAAACAAACCTCCATAGGGGTGGAATCTGCTTGTGTGAACAACATGTAATGTCATGTAAGGCCAAAATTCATTCAATTCGGTTGACCGACCAAGCAGTCGGCTTCTTCTTTTGCATTATTATGCAAATTATGCAAATATACGCATTATAGTTGGGTTATTCATTCACATACTTGAGCGACGTGAACTTCAGCATTTAGAATATTAATACGCTTGGAGTAACATGTCTGTCCATTTTGTTTTTAATTCAGCCAGACTTAAAACTGGTTCATTCATTGTTTTATTATTGCATGCGGTTAAGCGATAAAAATAGCCCACAGCGGCAGCGACGTTACCGGCCAGACCGATGTTAAAGGAAGTGCTGTATTAGTGCTGTGCAGTAAATTTACAGAGTAGATTTGTCATCAGCCACCATCGTTAACAGTGGTGCGAATATCATAAAGTCTTGTACATGTACCTAATATGGAATCATATTTAAATACCATTTTGAAATGTTTGTACTCGTTTTTAACTACATATGTCCTAGCACAATAACTGTACACACATAGATGCGTAAGTTATTTAATTAGATTGTTGTTCTTGAGGTATCTACTCTTCTATTTATGATCATGTCCTATTGTGAAACCTAATTAGGAAGTCTGACAAAAAAACCATAGAAATTTATTTTCAGCCGCACTTTCGAGAAAGTTCCACCGTTATTCTTTGAACTTCCTCAACTTTAGAGTACTTGTTTTATACTTTTTGTTATTTTTCGCAATGAAGTGCTGCTGTATCTCTGGTGGGATTGGGAGTTTAATGTTGTTGGTTATTAGGATAATAAATTTGCCCAAACGATGATTGGTGGACTCAGTCTGGAATGACTTCAAACACACGTCAGGTAACCTATTTGCTCGTTTGCTATTCCAATACTCAACGTTCAAGTAAACTTCCGGTATGGAGGTTCGTTAGCGACTCTTCCAGTTGCAGTTGACTTATCTGAACGTGGATTCAAACATTTGCGTTGCGTACAAGGATATTATTTGGTTTCTTACGCACCTGGTCAACGTGGGAGACTATGGCCTTAACCCTTTCAATATGAGAGGAGATCCATATTCTAACAGTGGAATTATAATGGGTGGATTATTATTATTAATATTTAATTTGGTTTATGTGCAGTTTGATATGAGTCAGGTCTTAAAGTAAGTCCAATTAATAATTCACTCATGATTTAATAGTGTTGGCTCTGGATAAGTACTTTATGAATAATAAAATGTTTCAAGGTGATGTAATGGTTCAAGGTGTTAGAACACTCTCCCTAGGGATGTTTGTTATGCTGAAATAAAATACCATAGACAATATATTATGGAAACCATAAAGGTACATACCGTATTTTAATATTATTGTAGATCCACGCCATCCTTATTTGTAACATCACGATGTCACTTTCATCATTATTACACTACTTTATTAAATTATCTGTTTTATTTTACATATTATCTTAATTCCCGTCTTGGCATTGACTTTTTGACAATTTTGCACACATTATGAGATAAGAACAGAGCATTTAAGATTTAGTATTTAATATAGTGTTACGTAATACTTGATTTCCAAAATACTGGGTTGAATTGATGTTTTTTATGCTATGGAAATTGCAAAAGTGATGTATATGGGGCAATTAATTGTGATGAAAAAGAGTTTCTGGTTATTTTTTCTTTGGCTTTTTCTCTCTTGGTGAAGAATTTTATGATAATCGTCATACGACATTGACGTTCAGTTTTGTATTTGAATATTAGAGTGGAGTCCTTATATATTAAACATCATAATAAATTTACGATTCACCGCAGAGACGTGCTACATGTGTTATTTACCGGAACACAATGCGGATGTCGTCGCACATGTCGAACGATACTGGCAATTCTAAATTTGAATTTCGAATAATTCTAACGGAAACCACAATTACGTTAAGGCCATTATACACACAGTATAATATTATTTAAAGCCCATTATACACACAGACGTCTTGTGATGTAATTTTAGACACACCGTATGCTGCAATTTTTTTTCCACTTCTGCTTTAAATGTGTGCACTAGGGTAGGAAGTAATTCGTTATATAGGTAATGGCGGCTAAAAATAGCCAATAATGCTGTTATTTTTAGGTACGGGCGGAATATTCTCCGGACATATTGTACTTTACGTTAAATATCAGGTGATTAGCAAGTTTTTACATGGTTCTCCTACATTATAAGGTGGCTATTATTTTCAAATCAAACAGGTAGATGTTATCGTGAAGACGCCACCGCTCGAAAGTACCTATCATGTTTTATTGCACACACACGCGTGGGATATATACCGATATCGGATATCCGTTCGCGTGTAACGAGCGACGTCGTCGTCTTTTACTGAATTGAAACCTATAAAGCTAATTCTATTATCCAGTTTGATAGATTAGTTTCTTTATATAGCGGCACCACGCTGTTATCTTTGTACAAATTGTGTGGGAAATTTTGATCGCGCCAGGAGCTACTGTTATTGGCCTTATCACTGCTATCGTACTGGTGGGGGTCACAATGAACGTAGATTACATATTGTGAACATCTGCTCATGTAACGGAAGTATCTTGTTTAGAGTTACAGCGAGATATGGGCGATTAAAGAAAATTGTCTGATGATTCTATCATTAAATGACGGGTTGCGTGTTGTTTATAATAAAATGTAGGTATGTATATTACGTTAATATTCATATAAAAATGTTTGCAAATACAATGTTCAGATCTGGAGTCAATATATCTCGAGGTAGCAATAATTCATTTAAACGTACTCATTTGTTTGTATGACTTACTGTAAAAATATGCAAAAATTGGTCAGCCGGTGTTAAATGTTTTTAATAATGTTATTGGATAATCGTATTTAAATATTGTTAATACGATAATGTTTCTAAAACGATAATCAAGGAATGAGTTTCGAGTGCTACTATAGAAAAATTGTTATTCAATTGTGTAAGGTAATATTGATACTGAACAATGTTGACTTGTCGAATATACAAGGCCGCTCGGTTAGGCTTATTTACGTACAAAAAAAAGCGTAATATTACGCCTGTAATCCCCAAAGGGGTAGGGAGAGGCACTCCTCTGGCTACCCCTTTGGGGTAGGCAGAGGAGCGCCTCTGCCTACCTCTGCCTACTCCCCCTCACTAGTACACCCCCACGTTTCACTAGTTACGTTTCAGTCCCACAATGGAATAGTTGGTGAGCCTATTGCCATACACCGGGCACATATCCAGACTCCGAGTCACTAAAAAAAATCCACTAGTACCCGACCCGAGATGTGAACCAAGGACCTCCCATCGGCAGTCGCGCTTTCAAGTTTCAACCATTCGACCAACGAGGCAGTCTTATATGTTTATATTTATAAGATTCTGCATTTCGGTAACATTCCCATGTTAATTCATATAATTATATTAATTCCAGTTCCAATATGAATATCAATGGAAAAGCGCAATCACTGATAAGTACTTTGTTGAAGCTTTTAATGTGGCAAGAATGTTATTTTAGAGAAACACAGCATGTTAGTATAACACTGATTTTTGTCATTTCCTATCCTCAAATCGGTTGTAAAATCTGCTGTCTTTAATTTCCTATCCTCAAATGTTATCCTAATATTTTCGACCTTGTTTTCACTTAAATATACGCGTTGCCTACATTTATCCATTATCGCTATTAGTATAATAGTAAATTGGTAGAAATTTCGAAAAGAAAAACGAATAGAATTCAAGGCTAACTTGTTTTAATTTACAATATCATTTTTGTTAAGTCGGGTTACGTATTGGTTTAAAGCAATGAGAAATATCATGAGAATAATGAAATACATTAAAATAGCAAACTTATTGTTTATAAACTTAGTTCCAAATTAAAATTACGATGTAGTATTATATCAAGAACGGGGAATTTAATTTCGCCTGCAGGCAGCAAACAGTTGTTTGGTGAATCGGTACAGAGTACGGTCGGGGCGAGCGTTCCGACGAAAATAGATTGGAAGCCCTTTAATCTGTATGCACAATTGAAAACCTTGGTACCCAAGCACCTCAAATATGCTGGTAAACACCAATTTTCGAAGCGTCTAAATTGTCCAATACACATATTACATTACATTAGAAAAACATAGGAAAACCACATTGCCTATATTAGGAACGCCAAGAAATATTCAAGAAACTAAAGACATAAAAGGGTAGGAAAGAAAACATATTTGGAGATGCTATTTTATGGATCCGTCAGTATCAACTAATTTCCTTAGAGCCTGCAGGATATCAGATCCCGTGATTATAATGAGAAATGAAATCTGTCTTCGTCAATGGTCGACGAAATTTTCCAGAGCTTTGCATTCAATTGGCCGTCTGCGGTATAAATCGACCATTAATTTTATTAAAAAGACGGCACGTCTTTCGTCTATCTCGCTCATCGAAAACAATGAACTTCAAGTACTTAATATTGGAAATTTCATAGTGCTTAGGCCATAATGGACCATTTAACAAATTGACACCGCACTTCTACAATTTATTAAAGTATTCAAATTTGTCTAGCTTGTGATCATTTATGGCCTTGTGTATTTGAAGGGAATGATTTTGATTAGTAAATCTGAATTTTGCACCGATAAGCCTGTTTGAAACTGGTTTTCGTAAATCTTACAATTCGTTATTTATTTAGCATAAATAACAGGTAAATGCTGTTCATTGGTAAACGTCTCACTCGACAAGTTGTGTACCAATAATATGTATGTGTATTCTCGAATATTGTAAATCTTCGCAGACAACGACTGGATTTTATTTGTAACAAAAATATACCGTTTTTGAGTTAACATTAGTTTTATAAGCTTTTAAAGGGTTGCAAGTTGGTAGAACTGGTGTGCTACCAGGTACCTACTGGTGTGCACAGTTTTTCGACTTTTTAGAAGAGATCTAATTGTTTTGGAACCTGGTAAGCAAACATACAAAGACAAGTCTCGTTCATATTTAGTTCGCTTTGACGTACACCTTGTGGTCGCCGAGCGGGTGAGGCGTGGCTGTTTTGCAACTTCATGTTTACGTTGCCCATTCATGGCTACCGATGTTCAAGGTAGAATTATCGTTTTATTCGAGTTACCAGGTCAACGACAACGTAAAAAGTCGCAGTCAGTTTTTATTCGTCTAATGTTATAAGGCAAATGTAGTGTAGGGCTCCAGCTAGGTGGAGTGACAATATACGCAAAGTGGCTGACAGTGGTTGGATTCGAAGAGCTGAAGATCCAGGTCACTGGCGTGTTATTGGAGAGGCCTATGTCCAGCAGTGGACCATGGCGTGCTGATCATGATCATGATGATGTTATAATATATCTTCAATATTTAAACAGTGATAGCCTAGCAGCCGATAAAGCAGTGATAGCCTAGTAAAGCAGTGATAGCCTAGTGATCAAGAATTCAGCCTCTCACTTCGGAGGTCTGCGTTCAAATTCATGGCGCGCACTTCTTTACAAAAGTGCGTTTTAAATTTAAATATCACTTGCTAACGGTGAAGGAAAACATCGTGAG
>DWEC01000938.1:0-14736 GCA_018245735.1 Microceris miodesmiata
CATGTATATAAAAGTTTATTGTAACTAATAACATAGACGAAGCTTGTGTAATTGTGGGACGAAGATGTCCGTAATAAGGAAATGTGAAGAAGGCATCAGTAACTAACGTCGCAGACTCCAGTGAGTCAGTTACGTGCAAGGCAATAATTAAAATGGCCAATTTACCTCTCCATTGGATTTGCTTAACAGCTCTGGCCTCGCTAAACAATCGATTCCTTGAGATTCCTTATAGGAAATTGTTTACAAGTTAGATTGTTCAAACAATAGATCTAATAATAGATATCTTTATATATAGGGACGATTACACGTTCTCAAATAATCTCACTATTTATAACTTTGAGATAAGACATGATTATGAAGTTCTAAATATATATTAAAGCTTTAAGTAGAAAAAATGGTTGCATACATTTAAAAAAATCATTGCTTCCAAATACAAACAAATTGACAAAGAAACTCTCTAAATTGACTAATATACACAGTAAATGGACAGATAAACAAACTAAATTGACAAATTTGACACACAAAGTAAATGCTAGTTTACCATATTTCATTTAGTTTCGTACTCACATTTTCAAATGCAACTTTGTACACTTTTAATATACAATTCATGTTGCTTTACCGATAATTTTTATAGCGTTTTGTTCGAAATGTTTCTCCGTGCGAACGAAACGAGTGAAACATAGTTGCCAATGGATTATGTAGCACATTAGTGTAACGCGGTATTGTTTGACCAGATGTATTCGTACACTCGCTAGTAGGTACGTATGTATTTGTATGCGACGTACGTAAATGCTCATGAATATTTACAACATTTAGACTTCGCCAATATTGTAAATAGT
This sequence comes from Microceris miodesmiata, assembly GCA_018245735.1. Lineage (NCBI taxonomy): Eukaryota > Metazoa > Arthropoda > Insecta > Lepidoptera > Hesperiidae > Microceris > Microceris miodesmiata. The sequence continues at coordinate 840 of DWEC01000938.1, forward strand.
GTGTAGTAATTTTTAAGTACCAATGTTTGCCAGCGTGAATACCAGTTTTATCAACTTGTGTATAGGGTAGGCAGAGTAGGCAGAGGAGTATAGTACTACCACTTTTCACCAGTTATGTTATTCCTTCCATGGTATAGGAAATGAGGCTATTGCCATACATCGGACTTAAATCCAGGTAATAATACTTTGCTTTATCCGAGCATGATACCCAGGACCGCTTCAGATGTTCATCTATTCAGTTGACACCTTTGAAAACATTAGACCAACGAGGCTATCTCAAAATAACAAATATAATTATAATATGTAATTCGTAATACGTATACATATACACATATTCGTATTTGTATATGTTTATGTGCCAATGTCTGTATGTTCGTATGTGTGTATGAGCGTATGTGTGTATGTGTGTATGCGTGTATGTGTGTATTGTTATGATTTTGTTCTGTTGAATGAGCGGAATTTGTTCAAGCAGTTTTTACTGAATCGCATTAATATTTAAAATATGCGAACATTCAAGGCAGTGTGTTTTGCAGTCATACGAAGTCCGGATTAAAAAACTATTTGAATGCATGAATCTATGAAAATTCGAAATAATTCCTTTTAACTTAATTAGCTTCCTGAATTACTAATGTTCCACATGGAGACACAAAAGGTTTCTAAATTTGAAGGTTAAGAAGTTTATACTTCAACATAATATTTGATAACTATTATATAAGAGTAGGTATTTGTTTTATTGCTATTCACAAAAATCAAAATGGAATCTTTATTATCAAGGATATTGTTTCGTCATTCATCATTTAAAATCGTTTCGTCAATTAAAATCAGATAAGTTAAAAAAAGAGTAAAATAACGTATTTGTAATTGGCACTCTCTCGCACTGTGCTCTCTACCTACCCCTCAAGAGGTATAACGTGGCGACGTAATAACAAAAATAATAAAACTAAAAGTCATATCCCGTATATCCAAGCGTAGTATGGCAAATCTATTTCCTATTCCATGGGACGTATAACATAATCGGTGAAATGTGGGAGTATTAAACCCCAATCTTTAAAAATCTTATATGAAAATGACTTTATACCACAATATTTTCGTGACATTACGTGAAAATATATACATATGTACGTATTTAAGTCCTACTTATATATCAATACAAAACGCGCGCAAAGTTACACAGCATAGGCTTACAAAGTCAAACTGTATGTTGGGTCCATTGTTAAAACGCTTTCATCGCTAATTAGATGGAACGAACTCGATGGACAGAATGCAGAAGATGGAACGTGCCGAGTCAAGGCCGCCGGTGGCAGTCACTGCGCTTGCGTCATCACGGTCATTCACTCGTGTACAATATCTGCTGAACCGAGCTGTACAGATCAGTTGCAATGTATGACTGTAGCAGTTTTAAATATGAAGTGAACAGCAAACATACGATCTTAAGCTTAATATTGTAATGAATGTTACTGATTCAGATTTCAGAAGTTATTATTATTACGTCTTCACATCGGGTCAGATCCCTGAATAGGCAGAGGAAGGGGAAGAAATAGGAAGAATAGGCAGACCCTTGTCCAACAGCAGAACGATGATGATGATAATAATGATTTAATTTGCCATTGAACTAATAATACATTTTTGTTTGTACTTTTAATTAAATAATTCACAAACAATTTTGATTACGTCGTTACAGTATCTTTAAGCCGGGCCATTAAAGTAACGAATTAAAAATGGTAACGAACCAAAACCTCTTATCCGCACACCAATTCTGTTTATTCGACTTCTATATTTCTATCTCTGTCGCACAAGGACTTCCATTTGAAATTTTCCAACGTCTAGTTTCAAATCTCTGTTGAATTTGTTTCTACCATTTTCGTAGCACCTCGCTCTCTCTGTAATCTATGTTTAACGCTAGGTTACAGTTGTAACAAACCCCTTTCCCCTCCATCTCCTCTCGCAACTGATACATTGTTAAAGAGTAATTAAAATCCACCTAACCAGTACTAAATTAAGTAATTTCTACTTATCTAATTAATCTTTGTAGCTCAAAATAATCTTAGTTTTAGCTTAAGTAATTTCTACTCAACGTAACTAATTTTTGTGGCGACTAGTGTGAGGGGTCGCAATCATGTCCATCGGACAATCCATTATTCAATTGAACATCTCGCGCGCGAATTCTCACGGAACGGCATGCAATGCAATTGCATTATCACTGAACGCTCGCGTAACGGATTTATACAAACGGTGTAACGTCAGCCGTGTCGAATGTTACGACATTGGGACACGACTGGAGACGAATCGCTCTGACAGAAGTTTACTGGAAGTGATCGGTCACAAAAAGTAACTTCATACGCTTCGGATATGTGAAACCGTTTATTATTATTGTATTCGACTTTAACTTTTCTCAGAGGTCACTCTTGTGAGATCTATCTCACGATTCACGTATTCTAATACAAACCCTTGTGAGACGAGACACGTGTCCAGTTGTGTAACGATAATAGTGTACAAGTAGTAATCGCGCCCAGCGCTATGCAAAGTAGCGGTAGAATACGGTTTCAAATATTGATATCCTGCTTCTTCTACATTTAATCCTTCTTCATACCGTTCGTGGTGAACAAAACTTTGTACATCTCACTGAAACTCCTATTGGTTTAAATTTCTTCTTCGCAAGGACGTACTTCTACATTAAACCTCTCTTGATGTCATTCATGCTGGGTATTACTGATAGGCAAAGTGTGTACAGCTCATAGAGGCTTTTAGGTTGGCTTGAAACTCTTCGTCACTATTACAGCAATAGTCCAATGGACAAGTCAGATCTAGGACTAGTTGTCAGATGTCTTGTTGAAGAGAGACTCAAAGAGGCATTGAATGTTTCTGTAACCCTTTCTGTTCCGACTGATGTCTATATCATTACGACATTGACAAATTGGTCTTCGGTACTGACTCTAGTGAAGGATCTTTCGCAATTAGTCGCTTTAAGTTATAGCTTGCTCACGATGTTCGTTGTTAGACACTAACTAATAAGGACACAATTTACTATTAGTTGGGCTTATGTTACGCTACTTTAAGGTTTAGATATGAAGAACGTATTTTAAACATCCTGCATACAGAGACTCTTATACAAATTAAACAAATTAAATTCTTCACTGTTAAAATTATTTCCTGTCAGTGTTTCTTAGCAGATTGACTGGAACCAATTAGTTGTGTTATACGTCCCAAAGGATGTACTCGTACATATAACATCACTAATTGGTGAAACACGGGAGGCATGGATTTCTCTGTCAACCTCTTCGGGGAATGCTTGATGTTATGTAATGACTGGAATCAATTCAGGTTATTCGGCTGAGCTTATGATTCAAAATTATCTTTTCGCCAAACATTTTGGGTTCTATCGGGACTATATGTTTTTGAATTATTTTGGACGCACCAGAAATCCCCAATTCGCGCACCGAGAACGGAGTAAATAGCACACGTGTGACTTTGAATGTTTCTTCGCTACTCACTTTATATCAAAAATATATGTTTCCATTTAAAATATACGAATTATAATGCATTATTCATTTTATTCATGCGATATTTGGTTTGGACATAATTAATGTACATAAATGTGGCCACTAATTCTGAGGACCTTCGTAGACAAGTCCTAAATATACACATCCATAGGCCATTTTAAAACAATTTATAATTTTAATTTATAATCAGCCTTCGTCAAATATTGGTTTACAACCAGGGAGTCTTCGTTAATTGATATACTTACGTTTCATGGGGAACTGATATATTGTAATAGGAATTTTCATCAACATTTATTTTTCGTTTTCGGAGATAATTATGCCTATATCTCCAATATAGTAGCATAATCACCACTCAATATGTACCTGTTAGTAAAGACCTGCATGTCGTTTGCTTTTGTAGATCGAACGGTTTGATATAGGTAATTGACGCCTGGTTTTCGATCGAAGCTATTGCGATTTGGTTTAGTTAAAATATTTAAGAATTTTTATTTTAACCTGAAATCCGAAATTTACCCTCATTTCATAGTACTTATTCGATAAGATCAAATGAAAAACTTCAATTAATTGTGGTAAACAATTTATTTTTAAGCATTTTTGAATATAATTGCACTTGTCACAAAAGTATTTGGAGACAAAAAATATGTCGTTATTCTCAATTGAACTGAAATTAACTGCAGTAGATACGGTTTTTGCAATTTTAAGACAATTTCGTTTTTATATTTTAGGACATTTGGTTATTTTCTACTTTCGAACAGTATCTATTGTTTTTTTTTTAATTTCGGAAACTGTCTTTTGGATTTTCGAATACTGAATTTTTTTTTTATTTTCGAACACTGTTTTTTTAATATTTTCGTTCATTATTGTTTTTTACATTTTGTGGCAAAATTAGTTTATGTGTTGTCTAAAAATATCGTTTTTAAAATTTTTAAGTACTATTGTTTGCTACTTGTATAACTATAACAAAGTCTAAATTGCGTTTAACAATATAAAGCTTAGAATGCTCAGAGCGCTCAGAACACTCAGAGCGCTTAGAGCCCTGCGGTGAGGCAATCGAGTGTTTAGACATCACTTGAATTGTTTGATCTCGAAAGGTCAGGGTGTCGCGACGAGATTAAAACAATCTCCCGATATAAGGTTGTCTGTCTTTTAACTTTTTATTATAATCCCTGTTGTTAATATAAATACGTAGCTATTATATGTCTTGACGACATGAATATAGAATTTGAGGACATTAGACTTAGTATTCCGAAAGGGAAAACTAAAATAGAGACTTGGCAAACCCTACTCTCTATTTATCCAATAAGGGACTTGGCGTGTTGATAATAACCCATGTTGCCATATCCCATTACGGAAAATGTTACGAATGTGTAAATTAAAATTAAATATTTATTATGGTAACATTTATACATGACAATTATGTCATTAATCGAATTTTTGAAAAGTCAAAGAACAAATTGAATAGAATAGAAAAGTAATACTATGGGGTGTACTTTTATAAGTAAGCATGTGATAGAATGCGACTTTCAAAATAACAATGGATCATTTGTAAGTTTAAGGACTTTCTGAATATTTCCACCGCAAAACTGTCGTATAAACGATGTCGAGTTTCCAACCAAATAGTCCAACCTTCGTATGATCACCAATACAAATGTTGCACAGCAATATAGTCTGTATTGTAGATAATTTTAAGAAGTACAGTCCCGTGTATGTTAGTTTTCGTAATATTAGCCGACCACCGCACAAAGTGTAAACATATTAGCTTGACACACATAGTATTGGCTCGTTTCAAGCCAAGAAACCGCAAACATGTTATGTTAACTTCAAATGTCAGGTTGTTATGTGACGTATAAGAATATTATTGTTATGTCATCACGCCAAGTCGGATATGGGATGGACAGTTGGACGTTTACGGCATTCATTGCATTTAAATTTGACGGTATATCCATCACGCTGTGTACCTTTTATTATTCTTGCTATGTTGTTAGTTGAGATCACTTATGGGTAGGCAGTGAACACCGAATACTTACTTTTTACCTTACCTTTACCTATACTACCTTTATAGATATTGTAAAAACGCCGTTTCGTTTGAAAATTGAGAATATTTTTCTATTTTTATATTAAAAATTTCATACCTCTTATACATACTCTATGTTTATGTTTGACGTTGACTTTGTGGCCCTTAAATCTTCTCTCTCTAGTCTGGCATCGCCGTGAAATCTCCTTAAATCCTCTTTAAAAATTTGTAATCTCTGATCAATTAAGGCCTCATACACGAGAACCACATTAATGTCGAACATTGCCTACTTTACAGGAATTAACATTTATCATGAATAATTCTGTTACAACCAATTATGGTGTACTCGGTAATTGCACACCATGTTTGTTAAATTAAACGAAATTATAGCAGACAAAAGATCACCATTGATCTTAAGATTACGCGATCTTACGACCATAAGCACTTGTGGAGCATAACAAGGCGCGGCAAACAACAATACTAGGTAAACTATCTAGCTGTGAATACTACATTAATAGGCAAAATATCTAGGTGTGTTGTATACATGTATGGCAACATGCTCACTCTCTATTCCACGTATATATCATAACAAACGGATCAAACGTGCGAGTACTATGCTCCTCCCCTTACCCTCCAGATAAATACAGGCGCGATATTATATTTTTATTGCTAAAATAACCTTGGCCCTCTATATACAGGGTTTATATAATAAATCTGTGAACCCAACCATCTGTTTACACATCTCTCAGTTTATAGACCATGTCGTTTATCCACGGATGGGCAGGCACCACTCGGTAGCGTGTTACAGGAAGCGGCCAGTGCGAATCGAGCCTCGCGGGAATCGAACGCCCTTCACGCCCGCTGCGACGCTGGTGTCAATTTACAATGGCCGTTCGTGTAGAACGCAGCTGTTCGGCGTTACACATTCAGAACGGATGCAAGATGGATATTATTATTATTTTAGTGTATTGTCACGTTGGTTCCCTTGCGGGGTGGGAAGAGAACACCAAGTGTTAATGATTGGTATCCGCACAGAAGTGAGGCGCTTCAAGGTATTCCACATATAATAGAAAAATCATAGACGTCTATCGAAGAGATAATAAGGTGGATTAATAATATGAGTGTATACATGTAGGTAGAGATAAGAGATAAGCAATCGGTGGTCTCTACGTACCCCGTAAGTACCCCGGCGCGATGGTATAATAATGATAATAATATTATATTTTCGTATAAAGTACGCATGAGTTAACGTTCATTGCGTAATTCAATTCAAGTCGAATTTCTCGACGTGAGATTTTGAGCATTGAATTACGAAACACCTGTCTCTTCTTTAAAATGAAAGGATGGATTGCTTTCCCTCTCTTCAGGTTCTGTGACGTTTCTTAACAACTACTGATAAATTTTAATTCTAGTGGACGTTTTTTCATTGATTTATTGACTTTATGAACAGTTTAATTTCATAATGCAACACGAATTTCCTATATCACGGATACTTACTTGCCGTGGACACAATCATATAAAGATATGTACCTACACGACATACGACATCTGACCAATATATTTTTTTAAATCGTGGTGTTTAAATGACTACTCAGTTGGGAATCGGCACCCGTGAATTTTTTAAATTTGTTGGGAGCTTTCAGCAAATTTCATTTAGTTGTATATTTCAATGAGAATTAAAATTTTCGATAAGGATACAGACATAATACAGGATATAATCATATCTATCATAGAAAATAGAGATTCATGATAATCGTATACAAATATTTGATGGAAAAAACACCATCGACCTACAAAGAAAAAACCATTTTCCTGTAGACATTGCACAAATCCTTGCGCGCCGATCTGCTAGGCCATCGCGAGCTCTCGCGTCGTACTCAAAACGAGATTCGTATGCGCGCGCGCGCGCGGAAGTTTTTACGTGGTCGGAATAAAGGCTGTCGAAAATAAAGGCCGTGATGTAACATGGTGCATTCGCTTTGGATATTAGCATATGCAATTGCGCACAGAATCTACATTTGTTCTGTAAACCGCCGCAAAACGTGTGCGAGGATCATTTCCCGGCATCTTAATATTGGTTGACATATTTTCAATGGCGATATTTATAATAGGCTCATCATCTTTTCCATGGGAGGTAAAACGTAACTGGTAAAACGTGGAAGCATGTTACACCTCTGAATACAGCTTCAGGGATTACAGGCGTGGTGTTACGTTATTTTTTTTTGTTTTGTGTATGATTGGCGGTTGGTTTAGTTCCATGGTGTACTCTAAGTCGTGTGAAGTTTGCAGAGCCGCACCTGCCTAGCGTGATAGACAATGACCTAAACCCTTCTCAATCTGAGACAAGATAGGATCTAATACTTAAATGATCAGAGTTGATGGTAATAGATTGTAACGGCCACCAGGGATTGTTGTCTGTTACATAAGAAAATACAAGTAAATAATATAGTGTTCTGTCATTTCAGTGAATGCTGGCTACGAATCGGATCGTGACGAGTGGCGAAGCAGTCGTTCCCAGTTTTCCACGACGGCGTTCGACAGTCTAGCGAGACCCACCAAAATGGCCATGGCCCTCACTTTGAAGAAACCACAGAGAATCGAGCCACTACCACAATATTACCGGCTAAACGGCGATACCAAACATCAAACGCCGAAGCTTACACCACTGCCGTTCAGACAGAGCAATTTTCTCCAAAGGCCACCAAGGCTACCGCGCCCCAATACTGAGAACAAGAGGAATTTGAACACAGATCATCGAAAGTACACCTCCTTGCAGAGTTTGGAGCTTCCGAAAAAACTAAGCGAACCGAAGAAAATTATGGATGTCAAAAAGACGAATTACACAAATCTATCAAATAGGATCACTGGTATTACGAACAAGCTTAGGGATTTAGGGAACGCGACGAATACTATTGGGAGATTCAAGGCTCAGTCGCATGGGGATGTGGCGAATTTAAAGCCGGTTTTGAAAAGCAATGGCCATGATGGCGCCAAGCGTTCCGTAGTGAGGACTTGCAGTGCTGAACCACCAAAGAAAGTTACATTCAGTGCGTTTGCTACCGTCCAAGTAGTCTAATTTTAGTATCGAGTGAGAGACTTCGTATTTCTGTGCTTAGTTTTACAATAGCATTATTAATGGTAAGCGGTCAAGCTATTCAATGATTAATTCTAATATCGTTTCCAATTTTATGTTGTATCCAAGACAATATTTCGAATATTGCAATTTCAATATGAACATTTTCACATTTATCAGCGCATAGTAACTTAATAAACGCTATATAGAATAATAAATATAAATTGAAAAAACATTGTACTTAAAACAAGGAATAGCATAATATTTTTTAATCTTCATTCCATTTGTATAGCTTCTGATTTTTATCTTGAAAAAACTGACTAAGATTGACAATAGCTTAGAAGGTTTTGTTCCATTTTTGTTTTTCCAGTCGTAAACGTGAAGCAAGGGAAGAATAATTATGTTAGTCCTGGATGCATAAGTAGTACTTCAGAAGTTATTCATTGTTCTAGCTCTAATTATGTTTAAATAAATCTGGCGGGCCGGGATTTTTGTGTAAATAAACAACTAGTAACTTAGATTAAATCAAAGGAGGGATACACGCTTGATCATTTGCGCGCGTTTAGCTAATCTTTGAACAATTATCAAATCATTTCACTACATATATATCAAGTAGTAAACGTGACTGGTGAAACCTGGGTGTGGAACCAGAGGAGTGCCTTTGCCTACACCTTCGGGGACTACAGGCGTGATGTTACGTTATATAAAGTAAGGCACATGAAACCTTTAGGTAAACTGATTATGGATATATTTGTGCCCATTGTTTTATATAAGCGAGACAGCATTATGTTCATTTAGTATAAATATATTCATATATCTGTCTCTGTCATCAACCATCAAAAACCAGCTGGGTCTGAATCACTTTTCGTTCTCTCGCTGACAAGAGTATTGTCTTTCTTTAGTTTTAATCTAGGTCTTGTAAGTTTGATGTCATTATCTTCATTAAGTCATTTAGTGATTAAATTTTAACTCGTTTGTTTGATTTTACTTTTGTAAGTAATAAAAATGTATAATGATTTACGATTAATATTCAATCTTGATATAATATGTAGTATAATATTATTATTCTTATTTTATTTACTAAACAATTACTAAACTATTTTCTCCTCATACTAGAATGTATCAAATCTATTTGCCCTAATGTTTCTAATCTAAAACTTTTATCGTTTTCATATTTTCTTAAAAATTCTCAATGCGTTCCGTTTAACACAGTATCATTATCTTATTTACCTAAAACTATTTCGATGTTCCAGTTAACATCCATGTTACCCAAATATCATTCACCCATACGCGTATAGTGCTCATGACATAAAGATATGTCTTTCATCCCATATGTAATGAACGATTATATCTATCTCCGGATGTATATAATATACTCGTAGATCCATCAAATACCTAGGCTTACTGGAGGATTACGACATTATCAAGTAACGATTGCAAACTCACTTATTCCGTTTATCCAATTTTGATTATGTCAATCATTTTATAATTCTCATGTAAATGGCTTGTATTCTTTCAAAAGCCGCTATCTTCATACAAATCATCAATTTTGTAACCATACTTATTATTATAATGGTGTATGTTAGAAACTTTATGAGGTTCACGATGTCTGAAAATCTTCGTTATTTCTTAACGCTATAAAATTCCCACATTGCTTCCAATTCTCATTAAATTATTATTACAAAACATATATAAAAGCGATCGATACCAATATTAATAGAAATATCTTTGTTTGTTATTAATAAGAAATCTCAAATGTTAAATACTAATTAAATTATAGAAATTGTTAAAGATTTTATCTAACGTTTTAATCTAACACAGTTATGAAATATCTACAATTGAATGCACATTGATTTCTGTTAATTTGATCCTGATCTGACAGTAGAATATTCCAGATGGTTCGAGAACAATGACATAACAATAGTCACGTATGAAATGCCACCAATCTTTGTTTGAAAGATTGCTGTCGGTCAGTTTCAATTATATATAGAAATTTTAATTTAACCACATCTTTATTTATGCATATTTATTATATATTATCTCCTATATACATTCACGTGCATGATAAATTAAGACTTGCGTGATGACGTCACAGCGGCAGTTGGTACAGTATTAAAAACTTTGATTCTTCCTACACTCTTATGAGATTGTTAGCAACAGTATAAACTCTACTTAAATTGAAAAATGATATTTAATCCTCGAAAAGAGTTCATTTATTTTATTAAAAAGCAGATCTAAAATTATTGTGCACAGATTGTACTGTATTTATGTATATGAAACTTTAAAAAACCGTTTTGTAGATTATATATACATATATATATTATCTTATATAAATATGTTTTACGTATTTAATTATGGTTTTAATCATTTTGTACCATGGTCTTTCTATTGAGGTTAACTTTCAGCACACTGTATTCCAAATCTATTAATAATATATATGTAGTTTAATAACTGAAACAGCACTTCACAAATGTAGAAAATATATACGCACATTCTTGATATTATTCCTAGTGAATATATATAAAAGAGATGTATTACATGATACGTATATTATAGAATATATAGTATAAATTATGTTATATGTTGGTGTTGGGCAAATCGAATCCGAATGTGGTTCCTAGTCGACTTCCGTTGGTTCATTACGAGGATACGTGTGTTAGCTTTTCAGAACGAGAAGTAACAGAAGGAGATGGAGAAGAAAAACGAGAAGGATACGAAGTGACATAACTAAAAGGAAGAGAAGAACGAGAAGGAGAAGTTAACAGAAGAAAAAGGAGAAGGAAAAGAAAAATTTGGAGAAGCTTTTCAATAACAATGACTTATGGGTATAGACTGTATAAAGTAAAATTAACTTATTGTAAATTTTGTGTGTATAATTGTTGTCTCTGATTGTTAACAATATATTTAGTTTCATCTTATTATATTTCTTATAAACAGTAAGTTGTACTTTGTTTATAATAATTCCTGTATAATGAAGTTACATACATGATATATAAATGTTTTAATTTAGATGTAATTTATGTGTAAATTGTAATATTGTGTATACACCAATGTCTTCTTGTATAATTATGATGGAACTGTTGTTACTTGGTTTTTATTTTCGTCTAAATTTGTTTGAAAAATAATAAATAACTTTGTTACAATTAAATTGTTTTCTTTTAACTATACCAATAAAAACAAACGAATTGAAAAATATGTCTATAAATATTATCTATGCTACAATATCGTGTATCTGTGATTACTTTAAATTATACCCGGGTAAAACCGAGGGGCTTACCACCTATTCCATGGAACTTAACGTAACTTGTGAAACCAGGTTGTGTAGGTACTATATTCCTCTGCCTACCTCTTCGGGGATTAGTACAGACAGATGTTACATTTTTAAAACCAAGGGGTATATTTGTATCATTTTAAAATAAAATGCTTAATACATTTTATAAATCATACACTACTAATTGCTCTTGTACACAATTGACTTTATTAATTACTTGTGTCTGTGACTTTAATGAATACATTTTAACCGTTTCTCATACCAGAGAGATCTTCATGCTGCCCTTGTAAAATGGAGAATGAGACATCAATAAATATCTTTTACTATAAATAAAAGCTAATTATGCACAGGTCTAAGACCAAGTTACAGATACAGTTAATAATAAAGTTTTTTTTATACTCTGTATGTAATGGGACTACTAACGCCATCTATTATTAAGTTATGACAAGAAAAACGCCAATTGCATTAGTCCTAAATATTATCAGAGCTTGAGGCGATTTATATCATATTGCGAAGTCTAGACAATAACACGCATTATTTCAAAATATACAATTAGTTGTTTCAAATAAATATACTTCTCAGCCGTATATCGAAAAATCAATAAGTATTTTTGTAGCATGTAGATGACAAAGATTATATATTTTTAAAACTGTTTATTAAACGGAGGATAAATAGTAATTTTCCTTCTTAATCGTACATTTTCGTCAGAGTGTTTATGGTTGGTCTATGGTTTTTCGTCAGTGTTAATAGCTTCCACGTTGCGCCGTCGTTAGATTGACCTCAGACTGCAAAGTACAGGATTGACAAAGTTTTGATGTCTTGGTGTTGGTTACGGTGTCGATAATAATTATTATAAACATACCATTTTCAAAAAATATTTTACTTACAAATCCATCTCAGTTACACATTGCTTGTATATTGAAATACTCAGAAGCGCAGAATAGTCAAGTCCATAATTTAGAATTACTTCGGAATCAAACCCGTTAACGCTCTGGCGGGCTGCTATCGAAAATGTACTGGCAAAAATTTAATATAATAATAGTCGACCCATTATAATTCCACTGTTGGAACATGGGCCTCCTCTCATATTGAGAGGGTTAAGGCCACGGTGACCAAGAGCTCGTTGGCAAACTTCATACACCGTAGATTTTTTTTTATAAATTCTAAGGTTTTCTCACGATGTTTCCCTTCACTGTGATATTTAAATTTAAAACGCACTTGTAAAGAGGTGCGCGCCATGGATTTGAACCCGGCATCCCCACAGTGAAGGGCTGAACTCTTAACCACTAGGCTATCACTACTTCAAAAATTTAATATACCTACATATAAGTTAAATTCGACTACTTCGTTGACCTAGTGGTTACAAGCGCACCTATTGAGCAAGAGGTTCTGGATTCCATCCCCGTGTCGGATTAGGTTTTATTACGTTTTTCTATTAATTTCCAGTAGTACCACTGATTCAGGATTTGATCTCAATGTTTCTTACCCCTCATTTCCTCCCTATTCCATGGTACGTATAACATGAGCGGTGAAAAGTCCTACACTGTCTACTCCTTTGGGGAAATACTGACGTGATGCGTTACACATAAAGATTATTATACATAGTTTTATATGTATAAATTACTATTTTAAGTTTCAAAGTATGACTGTCTGCTGACACCAATAGGCCTTGACAATGAATGATAACGATAACATATACCACGTATCGTTAATTACGATAAACTGTCAAAAAACACATTCCGTAAAGATTAAAGTTTTATATAATGTGTATTGATTAAAATAGTAGATATTTATAAACGCATCGATTAAATTTAAATGACCACGTACGCTACTGATTGCCGTTAACAAAATAGGAAAAGCAGACATTTTTTAACCTTAAAATCACGCCTGTATTCTCTAAAAAAGGAACCAGAGGACAGAGGAGTGTAGTATACTACCAAGATTTACCTGTGATATTGTACGCCCCACCATGGGATAGGGGTGATCCTATTTCTCACCGTGTTTTTTTTTATATTTAACGTAATAAATAGGCAGACGGG
>DWEC01000939.1:0-14727 GCA_018245735.1 Microceris miodesmiata
AATCCTTTTGGCTATGTCGATAACTTTGATTCTCTGTCGGATCGCCTCGTCTGATTTTTATACAAAGGCAATATGTTACTGTGACCCTCTTTCTCGTGTTTATTCATACTCGTGCCAAATATAAAAGCAGTCGCAATTTTTTCATCAGAAATAGTTACCAGGTTCTCTCACTTTAATATTCGTAAGTCTCGAAGTTGCAATTATTTTGATTGTTCGACGAATGTTGAGTCAGAGATAAACTCGTTTCTAGTTATTTGTTTGATCAAATCGTAAAAGGTTACGTTATGTTAGTTTATTTAAGGTTTTTTTTAGATCTCTGGTTACCACAGCATAGACTGTTCAGTTTGGGAATAGATAGACATGTGTGAAGTCCCAATATTCTAACTAATGTATTTATATTGAACTAATAATATGAAATGTATTATTAATGAACGTCAATTTCGGAAAAAACGAAATGAAATTATCACATTTTGTTCAATTCATTAATGAATGTGATTTTTTGGACATGTTTGTTTTACACGCTAATTGTTTTTTCCGATATTTTATTCGTATTTGGCTAGTTACTAGGAGACATCATTATTATCTCGTACAATATTTTGTACAATTTAAATACAAAGTACGCAATATACACACAACACACAAAACACAATAATATCTAGTTTATTGTATTATATAATTTTTGTTTGATTTGTTTCGCGTTTTTATCATTTAATCGGTATTGTTCGATTCAAACATTCGCCTGTGTTGGTGTGCAAATCTTTTGGATTCCCGTGTATTCCGGTAAAATATTTATCAGAAATTATACATAATTTACCAAATTTAAGTACCATTTAGGTCAAAAGTCAATATATACAGTAGTAATACAGTCAATATATACGGTAGGTACAAAAGTCCAATATATTGTTTATTAATCCGCTATCAATATCCCTACTATCTTATCAATCCATTGTTAACATAATCAGATGAAATTTAATTTTAATTTAAGTCCTAATTATCATCGTTATCGTAATTATAACGGATTATTGTCACAAAAGATAGGCAGGTTACACGTGCCGTACGTGCGTTTCACAACAAAGATAAAACAGTGTCGTTTTATCATCATCATCAGCCTTTTTCCCGTCCACCGCTGGACATAGGCAGTTAAGGGTCGAAAGTTCGAAAAATCTTTGATTTAAATTTCTAAGGCTTGACAAATATTTGCGATCTGGAGAATTGTAATTGTGATGAGATAAAACCAACCATACTTAATAAGATTAGTAATACTATTATTGTTAGCGAGGTTCGGTTAATTATATAAGCAAGCTGATTAATTCCGAGTCTCCAATTGGAAGTAGCCATTTTATCGATAAGTACCAAATAAATACCTTTCCCAATAAGCGAAGGAAGCCTGCAAGGACTCTAACAACAGGAAAATTCTTATTTTCTGTCTAGCACTATGGAAAACGGACGTTATGATATGTATGTTTACCAATGACATGCGTGTACGATATGTATGTTTAACTATGACATGCGTTAATTCAAATGATTCAAAGACTCTATGAATTGAAAGAGCCTATATAAGGAAGTTTATTCTGTTCTGTTTATTTATTCTGTTCTGTTTATCTATTCTGTTCTGTTTATTCTGTTCACCTCACCATACATATATTAGTACTGAAGAGTATTTCTGGTTTCCTGAAAGAACAACAATAATAAAGTCGAACACCTGTAACTATATTAAGGACTCTCTAAACCGTTTCCGAAACTTGAAATACGTATTTTCTTTGTTCCAGACTTTCGTAGTAATAAGCAAGGGTAAAGATATCTTCAGATTTTCGGCAACTAACGCACTATGGATACTAGACCCGTTCAATCCTATAAGGAGAGTTGCCATATACATACTGGTGCATCCTTTGTTCTCATTGTTTATTATTACCACCATCCTCGTCAACTGCATACTTATGATAATGCCCACCACACCCACCGTCGAAAGTACTGAGTAAGTATACCTCTATAGTTATATAATTAAAAATACAGATTAATTCTCTCGATGGATTACGAATTTGAAATTAAAAATTTTACCATCATCTCGTCATTTGTAGAATGCACGCTAGTTCCGAAATTTGTTAGAATTCAATTAGTTTTCGAAATATCTAAACACCGGCGATATAGACGATCGGAATTATATTTTATAATTAGATCTTTTAGTATTCTATTGGCAAGTGTCCAAGTGTAAACTATTTTTATAGTAACCATTGTCACCCTTTGGAAATTATACTTACTAACCGAATACATAATGTCGAATAGTCGATTAATATGTTGTATAGTTGGCTGTTATTCGGCTAGCTTCTAATTGAGTAAAGTATCATGTCTAGCTTAGAATTCGATTAGATATCCCAGTGGAAACTGCGAAGTGTGAAGTAATTTTATTATAGGAAAAATATGGGCGGCCTAATAATGTGTATTTTTTAATATTAATGTTTTTTATGTGATTTCAAATTACAGTGTTAAAACCATTCACACGAGAATCATATAACACACACATCATTCTCCTCCAATACAATACACGGTCTTAACGGTTGTTGTCTATTAGAAATCATTCTGTCGTAATCATTACTCTTGTAACTACATACGTCCATAACTGTAAATATTTAGGTATCTACTATACTTCAATTTCATTTAGTTTAGGTAAAGAACTAATTAGTCAATTGTCTTGTAATATTGCAACTTCTTTATACTTTTATAAGTTCCAGTTAGAATTTTTATTAAGTCAAATTCTAGTTTATTACGAATTTGTCTATTTTGTCGAGCGGCGTACCACAATGGAGGTGAATTTTTGCAGAGTTATCTTTACCGGGATCTACACGTTTGAATCAGCGGTGAAAGTAATGGCCAGGGGTTTCATACTACAGCCATTCACATACCTTAGAGATGCATGGAATTGGCTTGACTTCGTAGTTATAGCTTTAGCGTGAGTAGTAGACAAATTTTTAATTAAAATATTGTAGAGAGATGTTTTATGCGTTTAATTGTAGATTTTATGTCGTTGCCTATTTTAAGTGTTTCGTTAATTATTATAGTCAATTATGTTTAGAAATGTCTGGAAATATTTAAGATTCAAATATTAAGTCAATTACGATCCCGTGAAGTGCATACCGATCAGTGAATCTGATCGGAGTTGAGAAAGAACTTTCCTCATTGGGGATACGTAACAGTCAATTCAAAATATATCGTAAATAAAGTCGTTTGTCGCGTTAAGTATAACTAATTAGAGATTTCCTTAGTCGTGTAGCTAGTGATATTAATCTAGACGTTGTGGTTGTGCGTATTTTTGCAGTTATGTGACGATGGGCATAGATCTCGGCAACTTGGCAGCGCTCAGAACCTTCAGAGTGTTGCGAGCGCTGAAAACTGTGGCCATCGTACCGGGTAAATTTATTTGTTATTACTAACATAGAGCAAATTAAATGTGTGGATTTAAATCATCCTAGATGATATACAATATGTTGATATAGATGTAAATGAAGTAGATGTGATGAATGCAATGAAGTGACGCATTAGGAACTTAGGTCTGCTTTAGAATGTAACAATTACGAGTAGATTTTACAAATTTAAAATCAGCCGTGTAAGTATGTAGAATCGATATAAGTTAGAAATATTGGCAATTGTGTGATTCTTGAAGAGTTTGTGAGCAACAGTTTGTTATATGGAATGTGTAGAATATGAATTTTCTAATGACCAAAGTTACATGCACTCCTCAGGCCTGAAGACTATTGTGGGGGCCGTAATCGAATCCGTGAAAAATCTGCGAGATGTGATAATATTGACAATGTTTTCGCTATCTGTGTTTGCGCTGATGGGCCTTCAAATCTACATGGGAGTATTAACGCAGAAATGCATTAAGGTTTTCCCAGAAGATGGGAGTTGGGGGAACCTCACAGACGAAAACTGGGAGCGATTTTGTCAAAACGAAAGTAAGATTCCTTAGAATGTAATACATCATCATTGATTATAATATTGTCCATCAAAATAAATATTTATTAAATGAAACACTTTTAGCCAACTGGTACGGAGAAGATGGAGATTATCCGCTATGTGGGAATTCATCAGGAGCGGGGTAAGTCAATGTGACCCGACTAACTGTTTTTATGATCATGATGTTAGTTTATACATTGCATATGTATTGTTACAGAACGTGTGAACCAGGCTACGTGTGTTTGCAAGGATATGGCCCAAACCCTAATTATGGTTACACTAGTTTCGATACATTTGGCTGGGCATTTTTATCTGCCTTTAGACTGATGACACAGGATTACTGGGAAAACCTTTATCAATTGGTAATTTGTGACTTATTATGGTTCCGTTCGGAATCATACAGACGTGCAAGTCCCAATTTGTTTTGACGTACCTTTTTTACTCTGTATTAAAGGTATAACTCATAGAAATACAACGATGATAACAGACTGTTCTTACAGGTGCTAAGGTCGGCGGGCTCATGGCATGTGTTATTCTTCGTAGTGATTATTTTCTTGGGTTCGTTCTACCTCGTGAACTTGATCTTGGCCATCGTCGCGATGTCATACGATGAGTTGCAAAAGAAGGCCGAAGAGGAAGAACAGGCTGAGGAAGAAGCTCTAAGGGTAAAATTATTTATTAACTATACTACAACACATTATATTTTAAACATTGAAACACTAAGTATCTATTACTTGCTAAGAATGTTGAATGAAATATAAAAAAAATTGCAACCTCTAATGGAATGATTTCTAATAAGAATGCTCAAATATACACTGAACTTATGAGTGAATCTACATAATATATATTGTACGCAGGAAGCGGAACAGAAAGCAGCGGCGAGAGCAGACAAACAGGAGGCGAGAGAGGCACACGCACGAGAACAGGCCGCAGCGGCTGAGGCGGCCGCGTACGCCGAGGCGCATCCCGCAAAGTCACCCAGCGACTTCTCCTGTCAAAGCTACGAGCTGTTCGTGAACCAGGAGCGCGGCAACCAAGACGACAATACACGCGAGCGCATGTCCCTTCGTAGCGACCCCTTCCAGGATTCGGTGAGCACTCAGCCCACGCACAAGCCCACCGCCACCGAACCGCACCACGATACGGCACGCCGACAGAGGAAGGTCAGCATGGTGAGTATATCGCGAATTTCACGCTCCCACCTCACTGACAATGATTCAAGTATCACTCATCTTTCATACATACTAATCTCGAGAATCTGCTCCATTCGAGCAATAATTTTCAAAACCGTTTCCGTCCACCGTGTTTTATAAATTTTCAACCTAAGCAAATTTTTAAAAATTCATGAACCAAATGTAACAATGAGTTAGAAAAATATTTAGACAACAACTTAGTGTCATTTATTGAAATTCCACAATTGCGTGGAACGAATATAATAGTTACAAAAACCAATAATTCGATTATTAGCAAAGCATAAGAATCTTTTTATCCCTAACGAAATGAATCATTGACAAGTGAGATAAGTCCTTTCAACTTGAACTGATAGAATCATTATTATTTAGAATGATATCCATAACAATGATCGGTTGAAATGAAATATAATAAGATTCTCCTTATTAATGGTCTTTCTTCTTCCAGCCTTTATGTATGGATGCTTTCAAGTTGAAAGGAACATTTTTGTGTAAATGTTACTGCTGCTAGCTTTAAACTCTTTCTTTTTACATTTTCTGTGACATTGAATTACTTTCGCTAAGTATGCAAATATACAGATATAAATGTGTTTCACAATTTATTTATTCTATTGGCGGTTATTACTACTAAAGCGATTTCAAAGCTCTTTCCCAAATATATCTGATTGTTTGCTGCAGCGACTGATGTTTTATTTAATACATCAACTTTCATTGGTTTATCATTTCTTTCGGAAGCATGTTAATTGTTATGTAAAAAAAAATCATTGGTTATTCTCAATATATCATGCCTGCAAGATCCTAATTACTTCTCTGTCTGTAAATTCTTCAACTAATTCTTCTTAAGATATATATAATTCTCCATAAACAGACGAATAAAAATTTAATAAGTAATTATAAGTTTAACTACTAGAAATCACTAGTATCACTAGAATTACGTATACATCCGAAATACTACGACACATATAGTGAATGAAGTTATTTATTTCTTTACGCATGACTTCATTAGACTGGTTTACGAATTAAATTGTTCATGATTTTCTTGCATTGTAGTCGCTGACATTATAGTTGTAGACTTCTTCTGTCTCCAATAATATTTTTCAAGAATTCAAGTTAAATAATCCAAAACACGATTACCTACATATGTACGTTTGAGTACTCTTTCCAATTGGTCCAATGTGATACTTCTTATACGTTATTTGAATTATACTATTGGAGAAAACAAGTCTATTGTCATGTTAGATTGTTTCTTTCGTTATGTGAGCGTACGAACGAGCCGGGCTGAGACTGAACATATCACCGATGGAGAGGTAGGTTCGGTCAAGTAATACCTATACCTATCATTAAAGTTTTACATAACGATAACGATAAAACATTAATTCCTCAATTTTGATGAGTGATTTGCGGAGGCTTCGTAATATGGACAAACAAAAGAACAGTCCTCATGACCATAGATGTAGAATACTAAAGAACATCCATAGCGACGATAGGATTTAGAAGTATGCAAAGATGCATGTATCTGACCCTAAAGTACTTCATGTGTTTATAAACAAAGTTACCTGACTAACACTTGCTTTCAGTCACTGCCATAGCTTGTTTTCTGTGCCATCATTTCCTTTTCGTTACAATAAGACTTTTGTCCCGTGTATTTATTAACATTTTTGGTAGTTTTGTTTCATTAAAACATAAAAACATTAATCGGTTGCAAAATCTTATTGTATTTATTGAAAATCTGTATTTCTTCATATTTTATTTTGGATTATGTATTTTTGTTTAGTCGTTATTGCACACGTAGTAGCCGGTTAATGTTGTCCAGTGGCGTTTTGTATTTTATTACACACAGATTGCTTACAAGCTCTTTTGCTCCGATATGTTTTGTTAGATTCATTCCTTTCCTTTTTTCATGGATGTCTAAATATTTTTAAAAAGCAAAATTAATTGATCGGAGTTAATTACAAATTCACTTTTTCTGTGTATTGAAGGTCCCTCACCCTGAACGCATAAATAAATACGGACAGTTATCATATGGGCCACTGCGGGAGGGCTCACAGGTTTGTCCTTCTATCCTCATTGGTGTTTGTGTTCCCCTTCCTCTTCCTTTACTTTAGGTCTTTCTCTGTCTTTATTTTAACTTACTATTTTATTAGATTCTGCTAATTTTTCTTTTGTTGAAATTCTTATTGAACGTTCAATTGCAGCAATTCATTAAAATTTCATGATATCATCAAGCAATAAAATATTATTAGGTATTTCGACAAATATATGTGTTGATGCAATATGATCGTTGTGAGCACTTTTCATTTCTTATGTCTCCATTATTGTTTTATCCACCTTTCTTGGTATAATTTGTGTTAACATTTGTTTATCGGCACATGAAAGTAAGAAAGTCACCTTTATGTATAATATGATAAATTCACGAATACTTCAGAAAGCTTGAGCTAAAGCCTCTGCAGTTAATATCCTACCAGTGTTAACATTGTTTCACTTGACTTTCACTGTTTTAGTCATTACTCGATCTGAATTGAGGAACATTATATTAGTGTTTACATTCATTTATAGTAAATCACTAAAGATCGTAACCAGTAAATTGTAAAAAGTGTGATATCATGTGATTTTTAAATCTATCAAGATAACAATTTGAGATGATATTTTAAATGAGATTTGATTATGATAGACCAAATAAATGAAAGTGTTAAATTTGTCACATTATTTTGGCCTAATGTGATCATGATTTGCTTATGTGTGGGCATGATACTGCAGGCTTCGTTGTCTCTACCTGGTTCGCCATTCAATTTGCGGCGAGGGTCACGAGGGTCGCACCAAATGGCTTTGAGGCCGAACGGAAGGTCGAGATATCCGCCGGGCGCTGATCGGAAACCTCTCGTGTTATCGACGTATCTGGACGCTCAAGAACACCTGCCGTACGCCGACGACTCGAACGCTGTGACACCAATGTCTGAAGAAAACGGTGCTATTATCATACCGGTTTACTATGCTAATTTAGGTTTGTTATTAATTTTGCTATATAATGTTTGTAATCTCAGTACGTTCCAAATTATCATCTACTTTGTTTTTATTAGGTCTGTTCATTGTCAGTGACTGCTTTATTAATGATGCGTTCTATATTTGTAACTGATAATCTCTTGACATTCATTGTATTGTTTTGATTTTCTTTTTTACATTCTTGACATTTATTGAGTTATAATTTTGTGATTTGAAATATAAATTAGTGTAAGCGGTTTAAATAATTGTGCTCATTAACAATAATATACTCGTATAACAATCGCATTATGACATATAGTTGTTATATTAAGAATATGAATGAATACAGACTAATCAGTTATACTTTAAGCAAGATGATTTAATTAAAAACAAATTGACTGACGGAATATTATTTTGATATTGATAAATTGAAGTTATAATTAAAGTTGCTTTATTCGTAGGTTCTCGACATTCTTCATATACGTCTCACCAGTCACGGCTCTCGTATACATCTCACGGTGACCTGTTGGGAGGCAAAGCCCAGACCAAGGAGGCACGTCTGCGAGGTCGATCAGCCTCAAGGAACCACAGCGTGACCTCACAGCCTCACGCGTACCCACTGCCACGTCAGGACTCATCTTTAGCATCGAGACCGCTTAGGGAATATGTAAGTGTTTAATATGTTACCGAACAGAATAGAAGACAAAACCTGTTTATTAAACCGCTACTCTTTAGACACGTTGACCGCAAATACTTTCTTACATTTGTTCGTACTTTATTGGAGTTAATATTTAGTTGTCATAATGATTGGCTTTAAAATACACTAGAATTAAAATACAAAAAATCCTCTGCTAATCAGTAGGATATTACCAAAAATTATGTTAAATACCGAATGGACAAATAGAATTGTCGACAAAATATATCGCGATAAAATACTGTTGGGTGTATTTATAAATATGTTTGATTTTTATACAGGAAACTCACATTAACTGTACTTTAAAACTTGTTTAATTCAGAAAGTACTGATTGTTGAGTTTTTTTTTATTAGAAATTCTCACTGGTAGCTCGGAGTTTAGGGTCGGGTCCGATGTCTGGCAATAAGCTCACCCCGTATTCCATAGGGCGTATAACATGACGGGTGAAGCTTAAGCGTTACACTTCTCCACTTAAAGTTCGGGGAAATAAAGGCGGGATAGTATTACGTTATATAATGGATAAGTTTTTGAGTACAGTTTACAATTACAAATTTATAATTTCCAGGAAGTGAGCACAACAGAATGCACAGACGAAGCGGGCAAAGTACTGAAACCCTCAAGTGATAATCCTTTTATAGAATCGTCGCAACAACCCAACGTAGTTGATATGAGAGGTGAGAAATATAGCTTCATATATATGCGCATACTCCACTATATACTATATTGGCCGGCCCCGTTGCTCCAGAAAAACTTTGTAACTATGAACTCGTATGTAATTTATTAGCTGTCTGATTACCATAAGATAAGCTCTGCCGATGCTAACTTTGTGATGAAATGGTCGCGGGTCAAGATGTGCCATGATATTATTATGAATACGCCACAATGTTATAAAAAGTATACAATTCTAATTTCAGATGTAATGGTTCTGAATGAAATTATCGAGCAAGCCGGCCGCCAGAGCAGAGCCAGCGAACAAAATGGTACGCCACAAAACGCGTAGCTCTCCTACGTGTTCATGTTGTAACAGTTTACAATATAATATTTTTAATTGCTAATTAATTATTATTGTCTTGTTGCATTTCACATTTTGTTACTTCATTTGTTTCTTTTCTCAATCAATGTGCTGATTTAAATTTTACAATTAATAATTTCCGTTTGTTAGTGTATAAATATTTATAATGATTTAATCGTGAACATAGGAACACAGGTTGATGTCACACAACATACATGAATGATAACACAACACTCACAAACAACACGATATAGGTATTTGCTCATTATGCGATAAAATGGCATAATTGGCAAAATGAACCATATGTGGGTGTCATTTATTATTAAAACGCAAGGGATGTTGGATTGTTGCACCAGCAGTACAACCTTTGCTAAGAAAAATGTTATACCTCATTATTCATACACACAAGACTAGTCGCACAGAAATAATGAATGATCTAAGCGCAAGGAAATATGCACCCGAGTTCTGGTAATGTGTTCCATTTTTAGTTAAAATTAAGTTCTGAATACTAGACTAGTATACAATAATACATAATAAGCATTTTTCTTAGTACAGACAGCAAAAAAAAACGCAATATCTAGTCACCGTACATGCCTAACGCTTACCTACATGTTCACGGATTGGGCTGATTCACTATACTGTCAGATCTATGCATTGTGTGGAACCTAAATATCTCACATTTAATCTACACCATAGTTATAAAACTATATACAATGACATTGTCAGTTTATTCACTATCCATTATTATTCACTTCCTTGAAAGCTTCAAGTTATTTTCATTTTAAACGCGTCTCGTTATCACGAACTTTGCATGTGTATTTTCATGTTTATTTGTAAAATTTGCGGCAATTCTGCATGTTACGAGTATGTACTACGTAAGCCCGTAGCGTCGCTGTGTTAAATCGTAAACGCCCCGTAATCCATAATCTGTGATAATTCCCTTCAGATACTACTAAATCCAATGCGAGAATTAATAGAACAGGCAGAATAGACATGTCGCTTGCTTTTGTCACGTGCTATATTTGACAATCACGATATTCATATTTTTTGGTCCTCTCGTGTAACGTTTGTGGAAAGTTTTACTTGCATCGTCGTCGCTCTCATTCTTGCGTTTGCATAGATAAGCGAAAATACTGATGCAGTATGATAATCGATCACCTGAAAGCTGCCACCCGCTACGGATTGGTTTGGAGCGCACAGTGTTGTTACCTGGCACATTATAGATCGATTGATATGCGTGTACTGTTTTCTCTAATACAAGTAATAATGTCACCGGTTCGCGTGCCCCTATTAAAGGTAAATGACAGCCAGTGAAATTTCAAAAAATATGAATATTGGATTTACTATTCTACCAATATGCATATTGGCTCCGACATTTCTAACTTTAATTTGGTCAAATACGTATTATCCGTCGAATTGATACTTTTCGATTTAAAAAAAAAAAATGATTGTTATCTTTTTGCGAATTCTCGGGCCAATATATGAGTAGACAAAATAATGAGCGAATACTAACAAAATTATTTCTCTCTCTCTTCAACACACACACACGCAACCCGGTAAATGACACAACAGTGTCGGTATACTACTTCCCAACAGCGGAAGACGATGAGGACGGACCGACGTTCAAGGAAAAGCTCCTGGAATGCCTTATGAAAGGTATAGACTTGTTCTGTGTGTGGGATTGCTGTTGGTTGTGGCTGGAGTTTCAAAAGTACGTGGCGCTTCTGGTGTTCGACCCCTTCGTGGAACTGTTCATCACGCTTTGCATCGTGGTCAACACGCTGTTCATGGCGTTGGACCACCACGATATGGACAGAGACATGGAGAAGGCACTCAAAAGCGGTAATTACGTGAGTATCACACACTTAAATTGTACGGCCACTATTGAAATAATGTACTGTGGTTTGAACTACAATATTTTGCTTTCAGTTCTTCACCGCTACATTTGGTATAGAAGCGACGTTAAAATTAATAGCAATGAGTCCAAAGTACTATTTTCAAGAGGGTTGGAACATTTTTGACTTTATCATCGTGGCCTTATCACTTTTGGAGTTGGGACTTGAAGGCGTTCAGGGTTTGTCTGTATTGCGTTCCTTTCGATTGGTAAGTTTCATTTGTTTTTTAACTTTGACAATCGATTTAAATATGTTAAATTTTAATTACAATATCAGTGCTTGAAAAAGAACGAACAATACTAATACATAAACATTTAACACAACACATTTAACCTTTTAAAAGAACGTGGACTTTGTGAGGTACAATATATTTATTTATATATCTATAATATATAAATATTGAATAATTAATGAATTCACTTTCACAATGAACATTTTATTTACAGTACTGTAACATATGTACACACACCACAGTGATATGATGGTACAAATATGTATTTATGTTTACTGGATATTTTCAGCTGCGTGTATTTAAACTGGCTAAGTCTTGGCCGGCGCTAAACCTTATTATATCCATAATGGGTAGGACCGTGGGAGCTTTAGGGAACTTGACCTTTGTACTTTGCATCATTATATTCATATTCGCTGTGATGGGAATGCAGTTGTTTGGGAAAAACTACACAGGTTCTATTTGAAAGAAAATTTAGCATCTCTAAGAACTTAAGGCTTGTGATTTATCAGCTTTCCACTCCCGAATATCTTACACAGGGCTTTGATTGATTATTTCATGATGGACCGTGGGTCCACGCTGTGGCTTTATAACACGGAATGTGGCTCCATCACTCGAATGGGCCTGAGTCGAAACACAGTTATAAAGCTATAACACGCAGCTTACGATCATAAACTAAGCTTTGCATCAAGTAACATAGATTGACATGCAGCTTTGCTTTGAAGGGTATTTCGCATCAGGCCAATTACTGATGGGATCTATGTTGTGCGCCCCGTCAACGGGACACGTGACCAGGCGTGAACATACTGATGTCGATTATATAATACATATCAATTGAACATAAACGATGCAAAAGCTCTCACAAAGTTAAAGTGATACATATATCCCACTCATACAGAAATATATCAATCAATGCACATAATGTCATAGGTTACTCAAGCACACATTTGCTAATTTTAGTAAATAAGCAGATCTAGAATCACTCTTCTTACTCTAATCCATAGAAACATTGTGTGATACTCCTTCCCCGGTACCGTTTGGCGTGTGATAGTGTACATCGACCAGCGATAAACCAACGAACTTTTATTGTTAAAAAGTCTATTTACTTCTATATTTCCGACTATAAAGATAGTTTGAGTGACATGATTATAATATGCGCTTGCAGAAGCGCCGGGAGCTCATGAGGAAGGACCTCGTACAGGTCCGTAACTAGTGGGGTCACCCCGAATAACGTACGTGAGTTAAGCCGGTGGTACATTTATAATCAGAAATGAAACTCTATTCGACAGAGAACCAAGGTTTATTTATTTATTTATTTTATAAATTCCACAGCTCTCTTTAATTCTATGTTTAAATTTATCTTAAAAACTATACACATAGCCAAATATGGATTTACTTTTTATAAATATTGCTATTTAGCAAAGTGAGAACATACTTCATATAGAAAGTTACCAACATAACTCAAAGGGTTAGCACGCTGAAGTGGCAATGGGCTTGTCATATCTGCCGTAGAATGGACAATCGGTGGAGTAAGCGAATTGTAGAGTTGAAACCACATCTCCGAAAATGTAATGTAGGACGCCCTTTGGCTCGGTGGGACGACCTGCGAAAGGCTGCAGACAGATGCTGGATGTGACAAGCCGAGGACAGAGCGCGATGGCGCACATTAGGGGAGGCTTATGACCAGCAGCGGACTGAGATAGGCTGATGTTGTTGTTGTGTTGTTGTGGCGTCTGGTCAATTGATGCTGAAGTAGGGCGCTGGAAATCGTTGCCTCGGGGTAGTGACGACCGCTCCGTTTCCAGGCCCGGCCGGCGAGCACGCGGCGGGCACGCGCAAGCAGCTCAGCGCAAGCGCGGTGGTGGTCACGTCGCTGGTGGCGGGCGCCACTGCCGGCGCCATCGCCAAGACCGTGATAGCGCCGCTCGACCGCACCAAGATCAACTTCCAGATCTCGTAAGTACTCTCCGCGCTTAAATATTGTTGCGATTACACGATGCCGATCGTTATGCGGCAGAGTTATACTAGAGATGATTAGATGATGTACAGGTGGTGTTAAAGTGTAGTGCGTGTGGCAGGCAGACGCCGTACTCGTGGCGTGCGGCCGTGCAGTTCGTGGCGGGCAGCGCGCGGCGCGAGGGGCTGGCGGCGCTGTGGCGCGGCAACAGCGCCACCATGGCGCGCATCATGCCCTATGCTGCCATCCAGTTCACGTCGCACGAGCACTGGAAGCGCCTGCTGGGTGTCGACACACCGCAGTCGGCGCAGTGAGTCTCCACAACACAATTCACATAGATTATGCAGAAGTATAATGTGATGTACACGCTCAAATGATTACTGTGTCTGTGTAGCTATTATCGACTTGGGAGCCGCCAATCATACTGTTCTTCGGGTATTGATGATGATATTATAAGGTATATTTGACCGTAACCTATTATTTCACAAAGCTTACTTAAGTCTTGTTATTAACAGAACTATAATTTTCTACTTATGTCTTCAAACCCTGTTTATTTACACATGAGCAGGACCAGTGCTTTTTTCTAAGTATCTATAAAATAACCTACCATTGAACATTAGAATATCGTTGTATTGAGATTGAAAGCGCAAAACAAGCTCCGAATTATTCTTCAGCGTTCAAGTTTCTATAGAGAATTTATTCTATACTATATAAACAAAGGGCTTCGACTATTTTAGCGTTTATGCCCCCAGGCCGGCTTGGAGATCAAATTTAAATCTATTATTAAAGGAAATCGCTTTTCGCCGCTTCTTCTCCATA
>DWEC01000940.1:0-14726 GCA_018245735.1 Microceris miodesmiata
GTGTTAATTATCAATGCTATATAAAGTTATGTATAATATATAAAATGATAGACTAGCCTACATACCGATGCAATTAGTACATGGCTAGTTTATTTCCTTGGTAGCGTGGACACAGTATGAGCTCGACGAAGTTTCTATTAACTAAATTAATTAACGTAGAATGGGATTTCTGTAATGAAATCGTTTCACTTTTATCGTTTATAGAATCTACTTCATTTTTGTGCACCCCTCCTTACAACGCGTTTTGATAATCTTAACCCATTCTGGAGAATTTCAAATTCTATTAGCATAGGAATTTAAATGGCAAAGGAAAGGAGGAGTATGAAATGAGCGTTTTTTTCTCTGGCCGGTAGGTAGGCACGATCAGCGCGCGTTCGCTATGGCGGGCGCGCCCGGGACTGCCAGTACATAAATGACTTTATATGTTTTCATACATTTTTCCAAAATAAATGCCAAAGTCATCCCCCCAAATTATTATTGAAAGTATTTCTTTAAACTGGTTTTAATATTTTTATGTAGATATTATCAACAAACTTTGTTAACACTATTTCTTGTGGTTCATACACCAAAATTATTACAGATAATCGTATGTTATGAAAACGTAACTTACCATCGCGCCTATAATCCTCGAAGGGGTAGGCAGAGGAGTGTAGTACACTCCTACGTTTTACCAGTTACATTTAGGTCCCATTGTAATACAATATTTGAATTACTGCTATAAGAACGTAGAACAAGGAAGCTTCAATAAAATCTTGTATTGACGTGTAGAAAAATCAGAAAACAACAGCTTTGTGATTGGGTCATATTTTCTCATGGAGTTATTGCTTAATTACGTGTGTAAACCACATAAAATACGAAACGTATTCAGCTGTAATTCCGAATACGTGTACATACTAGAGCTGCAAAACAGTTGTTATTAATTAAGAACGTTGCTTATTGCTGTAGGTACGCGTTGTGTGTAATAGCTATGACGTACACTGGAGCCGCGTCCTTGCGTCGTGTCGCACTCTTAATGGTGGCTAATGGCTTTTGTAATTTGTTAATGACATGCGTGTAGGAAGTTCATTTTGTTTCGTGTTCATTTGTAAAAATTAATTTTACTACAATAATAACATTCCCAGTATGCGATTCACAGTATTACTACCGTACCAATGACCCTTGTAGCTGAATTAAGATATTAATATATTTTTATATTAATATTTCAGGAACTTACAACACTTCATAAAAATTAAAATCGATAGTTGGAATCGATACTTAAATGCGCGGTGTTGCTTGACCATACCGAAAGCTTTTATGTTGTAGTTAAGTCTGTGAGACTGTCGTTGTTAAGGGCCAAAATTACATCACGTATTTCTTTATCGTGTCAGTCCTACATGCCATTTCGAATTTTACGACACAATCAATAAAAATGTACCTATGCATGCTCTCATCTCTTATTGTTTCACACGTAAAAGATTAAGATATTAAAATTGATGTCCATTAACGGCAATTGTAAATTAGTCAGGCTGGGCTGTGATGGTGCACGATGGGCGATACATTCGTTTTTAATCACGACATCAACATACGCAATAGTAACAAAGTAACTCGTGTGGGTGAATGGCTACGTAGGGCAAGTTTCCCCTCATTTAGACTCACGCCTAAGTTCAGAATTGTAAATCGGGTGGATTGTGTCGGGCGTCATATTGCCTTGACAGCTTTTAAAATATGCTGACGATTCTCTCTCGCTCCTTTATTACTTAGGTAACTTACTGCGCGTCCCCTTTAAATGTACTTTCCTAAACTTTATAAACAGATCTTTCAGTGTAACTTTTAAACGTTGTCTGCCATCGAAAATACTTATTAATTTGACGTAAATAGTTTCAAAATACATACCCGTGTGAGGAGGAGCTGTTGTTTCTTGGACTATTTTCATAACTGTAGATTGTCGAACGGGACCTATTCGTGCACTGGTTTACGTGACACTTCGTCTAAATTTAACAGCTCCGGTAATAGCTTTGACATTTTTGTCTCGTGGCGATGATTCCCATAAAAACGTTATTGTGTACAAAGATTTGTATGGCGCTTGTTAAATTTACGACGCAATAAGGAAGTGTCAATTCAAGGCATATTTTGACGAAAGGATTGAATGGTTCATTGTACTAGGGTTTTTTGTTGCTTTTTTAGGGTTTTTGTCCTGTTCGAGTTAATGTCGATCCGCCATTGTTGTTCGTGTCTATTGTTTCTCTTTAATATTTTATTACTTGTTTCCATAATTTTCTGAAGTGCTTCTTGTTTTCTTGCACAACATGACTTAGAGACGCTTACATTTCATTTTTCGTTTTAAATATGTATTTCATAAATATGAAAAATTACAATCAATCATTTTTTAATAAATAACTTTTCATTATACTTCTAACATAAATGACGCACAGGTGTATCAATCTAACAAAGGTAATAACTTTTCTCAACCTATCACATCTGTATGCTCGAAAAAGATTCGAAGCTAGCTCTGCGAGTACGACATTCATTTTGATATATTGCATTAGTAGAGGCTAGGATCGGTCGTGCAACAAAGGCATTAAGTCAGCAGGCTCCTCCCTCATCAGGTAGGAATGGCGTCGAATTGTCCTTAATAACAATAATAATAAATCTTCAGGATGCATTTTTAATAATACACTCATCCGACGCGTACGTGATATGAAAATTGCTCGTCACCACGTCGAGCCCACGTCCATTTGCCAGCGTGGCAATTGCATCCGCATCGTATGCATTGTCTGCATTAAAATTTCACACACATGTAACGTACAACGTATGTCGGTTTGTTTGTATGGCATTATTTCTTTTGTGGCATTACCAAAAGTCGTTGTATTGTCTTCCAATATTACAGTTACACCAATTGTAATATTATTTACTGCTACAATTAACATCTGTATTGCATATTTTAGATATAATGGTTTATTTTTTAGTTCCTAATTTGCGTAATGGAAAAGTGGGACATTTTGCAAACCTTGTATAAAAAGAGTAATGAATCTATAAAAAGCTCGTCAGGTCTGTAAGGAGAAATATATTTGACACTGGCTACTTTCTGCCTATCTTGTGAGAAGTCTGGCGTGATGGGATAAACACTAACGATAATAATCACAAATATTAATAATAATATCAAATATTTATTACGAAGTAAGCAAATTCGCGGCGAAACAGATCCAAGTCATACATCAGTCCATTACGTCTGATTGTGGACGCTGGCAGCATTGAATGAGGAAGGTCGGGCCGGCCACTTGCACGCTTCCAATTGTTATGTTACAACCATCGATCCGTTTCTTGGTTCTCATGAAATTATAATTTTTAATCGGCCTCAATGATCGGCGCGCCATAGTAATAAGGGGCGCGAGGGAGGACAAAAAGGTGACATTAAGACTTTAATTGTATCGAATTGAACTGTTTAATTATATTCTTTAACTGCTTTTATCACATACTTTTTGTTCCCAATAATATCATTTCACTGTTTTACTGTTAAATCCCTCGTGAGTGTTTATATCTACACATGTATATGTACATGTAACGACTTAACCCACGTATGATTTTCAGAATGGCCTGATTAGTTTCAGAGCTATACGATGTTCTTCATCAAGAGCCACAGCGAAGTCGCGGCAAGGACGAAATATTTCGCTGCCAATAATTTTAGCTTTAATTAGAGTATCAATGTTGACATACGATTTATTAATGAATCAATAAATACATAAATTAAATGTATAAGGTACATCCATCCTGACAATGTCTTAACGCGTCACATATTACATGGTATTATTTATAGCAATCATTGACATTTCTCACATATTCCGATATATTGGCGCCGCTCAATACAGAATGTACTGATCGTCCCATTCCTACGTGACATATTTTATGTATATTCCACTGAATCGGTTCTCACAGTTAGCACACGTAGGGAATAGACTGTCTAGAATATAATATTCTTAGCCTTTTTTGCTATTCAGGAGAATGTAAAATTTAGAATTTTTATATGAGTGTAGGTATATTTAGGTAAATATATAGGGTACCTTTAACATCGATTTTTTCCTTACATTTTTGTAAGCTCCAAGGAATTCATATATAGAAGCAGCAAAATTCAATTTGCTCCGCTTCCGTGACTCCAGATGCTACCTAACTAAATCTAAGTGAAACTAAATTGAAAATTTTATAAGACGTCGAATCTTCTTACGTCCTGCCACCTACCGTCTACTGGATTCTAAATTTAAAGTACGTAGAAGCAAGTATTACACAAAGGACAGTTTTTCTTAGTTTATTTTATTGTGGATACTAAATAATTTTTAATAATTAAAGTCAGCGACACATCGCCAATTCTTCCTGTGTTGAACAAATTAATATACTCGTATGTAGGTACATAGATTGCCATCAACTAGCAAGCGGACAGGATTTCTGTATAATTATGATAACACGTGGGTGCCCTTAGTTTATGCATCCTTGTTTCTTATCAAATAGAATTAATATTCATGCCCATTTTTCCAAATCTTATTCCATATAAAATAAAAAGAGATAGCTATCGCACTTATAAGTAATACACACGAGCTCCTCTTAATACAGGTCCACACAGAGTTTCTTTGTTTTCATAAAGCATTTTTATGTTAAAGATGTAAGTAGTTTTGTGTTGAGCCGTAGCTTAAAATAACTCTTTATCCATGTAATGTTCCCATAATTTCATTCAAAATTTATATTTTATATTATTATTATTAGATCTTCACTCCAGATCGCTTACGGAATTGGCAGAGAGCAGAAAGTGTCAAATATCTATTCATACAGACTAGAGGTGCATCATCACCATATAATACTCTCTACACACACTATGCATTTGGATTACTTGCCACTGAAAATTAATTTGTGTAAATAGTACCGGTGGTAGTCATATATGGAACATAGGTAGGTATAAGTAGAAATGCAGCTCATCCACGGACGGAAACACTCGCCTGCTCCACGAGATCCGAGTCTCATTGTGATGCAAATGTGTTCGTTGTCTGCCTCCAAATTACCCGTCCGGTCAAACGGGAGCGACCGATGACCAAAACATTAGAACTCACCCTTTTAAAACCGTATCGACCCCTCTAACCAACTGGACACAATTTACACCTTTATCATTAAACATTAATGATCACAGTCGCTTGAAGCCACGCGCCCCGGACACACGCCGCCATATTTCATACAGATATAGTGTTATGAGAGCTGGTAATGTGGTACTGTGAGATGTTGGAATGGAGTAGCAATTGTGCGGACAATAATTATGGGCCACTACAGCGGATAATAACTAGACATGGATGATATCTTGCGATTCTGTAAATTGTTGTCGGTGCACACATGATTCCCTTGGCGACTCATTACTTATTACTATCTTTATGGAAATAAACATTCACTGCGTTAACTATAGAACAAAGCAAGAATTTGTTAAATATTTGACACAAATAAATATTCCAATATATACAATTACAAATTGCTTTATGTTCATTCCAATATAAGAAATCAATGCCATGTTTAATTCGTGCGTTAGTTACGGCACAAAAAACTATACAGAATACCGATTATTTGGTCATTTTCAATCCAAGTTTTCAAAAATATTTTAGGCATATAAGGCCAAACATATTAAAAGTTCGATGTATGAAATATGTGTTCTCGCTGTAAGTTACGATGTGTGTTGTATATTAAATTTAAAATAACAAAGTTTTTTGTACATATATAGCAGTTAATAGGTAGGTGTGGTAGAGGAGTAGCTTGGGATCGTAAAAAGAACTGGTTTTTATTTAATAGGTTCAACTTTCCTTTGAACGTATTCGGCGGACAAGAGGATGGTTTTTATTTATAAAACGCGTTTTATTGATATGCTTTTACAATACAAAATTAACGGTGCTTTATTTCACACGTTAAATCTTTTCATGCCGCTGTTATTCGCGAAATGGCGACAGTAAATATATTAATGTAGTCTCAGTTACAAAGTTGTTTCCAATCTGTAACCATAATTTATATTGCAAAATAACGATGTAAGATATACATATTTTATAAAGTAGGTAGGTTACTTAGGTATATGCATGTTCGGCGTGATTTTGAACGGATTTTCTCTGAAGCAGTAGTCCTTTTATGGCTCCCCTAGTAAATGGTGCATAAACTTTTCTAGATAATGTACTCGTATTGCGGGATCTTTTCGTACTAGTTTCTATGTAAGTAAAGATAAAACGGAAACAAAACGACGTGTTTAACCGACACGCTCTCCCTTGGGCACAGCTTCCTCGCAATTTCACAAAACTTGCTAGATACGTACACAAGTACTCACGTACCTACAGACCGTTGTATATAGGTACATGCCTAGATTAGATACCAGAGCCAATTCAAAATGAACCACTGAGCTGTACGTAAAACATTTTAAGGTGCAGTAAGACCTAATAATGTACAGAAAACTGAAGTGCAGCTGGTTATTTTCCTTAGACTAAATTCAGTAGGCTGACTGGAAACTAAATTCCGATACCTACATATGTATTAAAGACTTTTATGCTCCCGTTAGTGTTTCGCGAGTACTCAATGTACGAAAAGAGTTAAAAGTCGGGATTAAAGTAAAAAAGTTTTAATACAGTTGTTGTGACAGGAACTGAGTTAGTGGTTTATATTTAAAGGCTACGAGCCTCAAGCCTCTATTGGCTAGTTTCCAAGCGGTCGTACAAAGAGTTTCCAGCATTTATCCAAGCCGCAAAAATATTTACCTGACGCTTTTACGTTATCATTATCGCTATCCAGATAGGATAAATAAATATTTTAAATACACTCACTGTATCGTAACCTTAAAAGAATTTTTGGAATTCGGATAGCGAAACTTTCATACTTTCATGTAGCATAGGTACTGGCGTTTGCACTGATTATGGAGATATTCAATATTGAATATATGCTAAAACATAAATAAATCAAACATTTGAGATAACAGAATAACATTAGAAATGACCCACTATAAAATATTTAAATATAACGTTTTCCATTTGCAATGACCTTCCACGATTCCCGCGCGTTTAGCGCAACCAGTAAAAATAAACGACGATCAATGAAAGTCCGCAGGCCAAGCATAGATGGTCTCAAAATTCTTTCTATACAGGCGAACACCGGGCGGTATTATTTAAGCGGGCCATATCGATTTATTTTATCCAAAACTGCCTCAATTATGACATTAAATCAGATAATAAAATCTATAAAATGTTCATCTTATACGTTAGAATCGAATAACTTTATTCTACGGCGATGCCGCGTGAAAAAATACATCGACATAGCCGTACTCGATTTTTTATCTTTGTTTTGTTATCCTAGACATTGGAAACAGGTAAGGTGTGGGAATAAGGGCGGACAAGGCGATCCTGCACGCTTGATCAAACATAGATAAATTATTTTGGTTTACACTGTTCGTTCCACTGCCATCCACCTATCCGTACACAATGGCCTTAACGTAGGAGACTTGAGCCAGTACCAGTTATGTAGATTACAGGGCAATAACTTCAGTATTTAAAGCTCGCAGCATTCTATATTGGATGGGTGATTATTTTTGTGGTTTAATTTGCAATCGAGTCGCAGGTTATTGTAGTATTTTTGTCGTGATACCATGTACATTACTTTAGTGTACCTACAGATAGTGTACAGACTGCGAACAAAAAGTTAACAATATATTTTGCGCGTGATATTTCACTGGCAAGTGGCAATTTACGAACGAAGAATTAACAAAAATATAGATTTATTAATGTTTTCATTTAATTTATGAGGTTATTATTCTAAGAGTTGTTTTGTTCAAGCATTGGCGATGATCCAATGTGATGTAAAACGTATAACCATCGTTTGGAAATTGAGAGTGAAAATTTAATGTATCTAGATTATTTTAAAGTGGTTCAGTCAGCGGCGCGCATAACGAACAAGGACAAGTCAGCATCTTTAGTGGCGGCCTCGGGGTAATTATGTAAGATCTTACTTTCACATTACCGTGATCTCATTAACGTAAATATCAAAATGAAGTGGGCGGGTTCGATTTATTATGTACCCTAAATATAATTTTGTACATTTAGTACATTTGAAAACATTGTGGTACATGTTTGTACGTCACTCACATTCGCACATAATACTTATGTACATAATCTTGTACATATATAAAATAACATTTGGCTCAGTATTGGTATATTTGTGTTGACATAGACATTTATATGAAAACAATTATTTATCTAATAAAGTTTGTATACCTAAGCCTCAGTTAATAAGAATATAAGACTCTGTGTTTTTTGTTGTTTGTTTATCATCATCATCATCAACAGCCTTTTCCCGTCCACTGCTGGACATAGGCCTCTCCAATGGCACGCCACTGAGCTCGATCTTCAGCTCTTCGCATGCAATCACTGCCAGCCACTTTGTGTATATCGTCACTCCACCTATCTGAAGAGCGTCCTACGCTACGTTCACCATAACGATTAACGTGACTATGTTTTTTACTACGTTGTTTTTGTTTGTTTATATAAGATATAATATAATATAATAATTATTGTTAACAAAATTACCTATTCAAAAATACCTATTTACGAGGTGTGAGGATTTCCAAAACCTGCTGTAATGACTTCAGTCGCCTTTTTTCATTCATCAAGATTGGCGAGCATGTTTGTATATTAAACCCAATTCTAACCTCAATGGATTCAATAATAATTGTCGTTGGTAGTAAAATATAACCGA
Organism: Microceris miodesmiata; assembly: GCA_018245735.1. Lineage (NCBI taxonomy): Eukaryota > Metazoa > Arthropoda > Insecta > Lepidoptera > Hesperiidae > Microceris > Microceris miodesmiata. The sequence goes on from DWEC01000940.1 coordinate 8,725, forward strand.
CTTTCACAGTATGAAAAAACATTTACCCGCTCACAGTTTATCTTCATAAGTCGCCTGTAATACCTACACCGCCACCAATTCACCGCCAACCTCAACCTTTACCGTATAGGTACATGTTCCACTACCTAAATGTACTTAGATACATACATAAGTATACATGAAACGCACAAAGAATTTTGCGTCTATAGAATGTCTAAGTACGAGTGGTTCAGTTATGTACATAGCGCTTTAAACGACAAGAGCAAAATCGAGGCAAAAACATAGTTCGCTGATGTACTTAAAATCGGCGACCGGTACGAGATAAAGAGGCCATTAGCAGTGGAGGTACGAGAAAGGGCTGAATTTGTGGCGGACACAGGGTCATTAACTGACAATCTCTTTAAATCACTTGTAGATCCTCCCCGGGGACCTCCCGGCTTATTACGGAGGGTGGGCTTGAACGCTCGTAAGGTATTAAGAAATTTTAGCTCGTGTATTATAGAGGATATGCCTTGAAACTACCCATCGTTATGTAGGTATACTTCACACTAAACATGAAACGACGGCGCTTTGGTGAGCTTACAAGCTGTGAGCGCTTAATCTGCAACAAACGACATTATTAGTTCCTCATACCTAAAAACAATATGATCTAGTTGTCAGTACATTTGCCTTGTAGATCTGTAGCTAATTGGATTACCTCTCAACAATATGTATTTGAAGTATTATTAAACAACGAAGCGGAAGCATTAAGAGATAATTTTATATAACAATAATCCAAGTAAGCTCACATATTTACTTATAAAACTGCCGTATTGCCAATCAATATGCTATACAATGAAATATGTATTTACATGCTATATAACAACCGTATAAAAGAGGTTCTATGTTTATTCATTGGTTCAATTATATTATTATCATATTTATTCATACTAGCTCGTCGAATAGCTACCTAAGCCTGAGAGATTTCGTATTAAAAAAGATTTTTGTATGATATTATTAGGTTATATCCTTAGCGACTTGATATCACTGATTACACGCCTTACTTGCTTTGTATAGAAGATTTCAAAACGAAGTTAAAAATGTTAGATGAGATTAGTTAAGATAAGGTTTTGTTAGAGAACCAAATTACTGTTTGTCTTGTAAATGAACTGGGATAGGTTTACGTAAACATTTTCAGTATGATGACAATTTAGTCGATACTCTATATATTTATTAGTAGCGGTATTATTATACCGCTAATAATAAATTGTCTATATTTGTCTATATTTTTGTCTATATTTGTCTATTGTCTAAATTTTTCTGCATGCCTTTCTTGAATGAATGCGAATTAATCTTGATTTCCCACTGCGTTTACAGAAAACCTATTGATAATTATATTCTATAAGATTTTTTTACCTTCAACTTCGTGCAACAGGGATAGATAGTATTTTTTAAAATAATAATACGAGGTACAGTTGGTTTGCAGTCGCAAATCGTGGATATTACAGGCAAGCATAGGGTAGAGTATGGCACATTCGCGCGCAATGTCCTGTATGAACTTCCATTTTACGACGCCCTGGTGTTCTTTATAGATACATAAGCGCTTTCTCAGTCCGTAAATTTTAGCTGGCCATATTATATAAAACTTACTACTACCGGTAAAAATTGTGATAGAGTTTCAGTTATAATATAGACTTTATTACTTTATTAAATCTTTTGTTATATTTAGTATAAAAACAATTACGTTAATATCTATGTATTATGTTTGAAAATATTATAAGGAAATTGTTTATCAAAGATTTGAAAGAAAAGGCTTTTCTTAAGTTAATGCATTGTTTCTCATGTTGTTATCTAACAAGGAAAAACGCTGTTACCCTGATCGAATATGGATAACACGAGTTAATACACAACAACCATTAAGTATCCTTGATGCGCCCTAACTTGATGGTACACGAGCCAGTCTATGGAGACTCGCGTGAATACTAACGGCCTAATTTAGATTTTTCAACAAAGCCAACGACTATCCGAGTTCCGCTGATCGATCCGACATTCCCGGCCCCTCAGTTCCGGTCGCAGTCCGGACCCGTTTTTAAAATCCCCGACTTAAAATTGTCCAATGTAAGCAAATACCTATTCCGTGCCTTGTAATGTTGGGGCGGGGTGAGAAAATTGCAAAGTTGCAGGTCTTATTAAGCTGGTTGTGTTATCGCCAGCAGGTAGGAGAAGGCTAATTGTGTATTCTTTCCTCGCTTCCAGCATCCTTAATCCGCCCTCTCACTCCACCCTCTGTCTCCCTAGACGCCCCAACTAGGCGGAAAGTTTTAAATGCAAATTTGAGCAGTTGACGTTGACGACACCGATTAAACGTATGTTTATGATGTGACTTAGCGGTGAAATTAAAAAATCTACATAAGAATTTGTTACAGTCGACAAGAGTATCAAGATAGATTTGCATTGTAAAATATGGTTTTCTCATAACTTTTACTAGCTAATTATAGTACCTATATAATTATTGAACTGCCTTATTTAAATCATAGACGAGCAAAAAAAGGCATTTACAATGTTTTCGGTTCCCTTCCGCAAACAAAATTAACGCGAGACCTGCAAACGAGAGATAACAATAATTAATTTCTTGTAAACAGTGTTCGCAAGGAAATTACATTTGCTTATTCGTTGACACATCATTACGTAAATATGTATAAGTTTCGTGTAATCTAATCGTATATGTATAAAAAGTTATAACGAAGCAAACCCAAACATAATGCAGTAGGACTCAATAAAGGAGGCCACGGCACTGAGAAGAAAATTGCCTGGAGAAATTTGCATTTTTATTGAAATTTCCACTCTTGGTCGCGGATAAAACTATGTCTCTAAATACGTACCTTAAGCTTTGTATAAGCGTATTTGCGGTGTGTGTGTTGGGCTGGCAGCGTGTGTTTGCTGTGTGGGAGAGCGCGGGTGGGAACACCCAGTGATGGACGCATCACTGTCATGTTGTCGATATTACAATAATTACTATTATTGTGTAAAAGTGTAAAATTATTGTATAGTATTGTGTAAAATTACTATTATTGTATAGTATTGTCGCTTTCCTACAACCACCCGTTGTGAAATAAAACTTATTTGGGTTTATTATTATGTAATTTATTCATGCCAGGTCTCTTACGAAGAAGGCAGAGAGCATTGAATGTCGAATATTTTATTTATTTATCCTTTATTGTTGGTAACAAAAGGCGGACTTAATGTCAAGTGGCATTTTCTACCAGTCAACCCAGAAGTTTGCCAAGAAGAAACCCAGTCGTTTGCAAGGTTATATTTAGCAATTTCGTTTTCCTTATCATTATCGTCATAGTCATCATCATTAACCATTTGTCACTTAACACATAGTCAGCCACGCTGGCTAAATGCGGATGTTCAGACCTCTCACGCCTTATAGAACACTATCTAGAACATTAAGGTGCGTAGGTTTTGTTAACTTGTACAGCAACTGAAACTTTAATTTTAAAAAGGCAAAAAAAGTTTCTAAAGAAAGACTCGCTCATCAGAATTTGAACCCAGGCTCTACGGGGTAGAAGGTTAAATTCTAAATCACTAGACTACCAATTGCACTTCGTAATCAATGATTTCTTGTAACAGAATTAGTATAATATTATTATGTAGTTATTACTAGGTATGTATTAACAAGACACTAGTTTGTTATTTTAACATCGCTTACATGACAGTTTAATAAAGTTGTTGCATCCGTTTAAAGTACCTATATTGAAAGTCTATTATTATTTAGTATCGCCAAAAGTATTTACTTAATAGCCTCTCTCCTTGACAAGTTTTATACATTCTGATTACTTTCATAAAACAGCCCTTACTTAAATAACACTTTAATGGGTTGTTCGCGATAAAGGGATCTATGTTTAAACGGTTGGTGTATTGTTCTTAAATGCTTACACTAATTGTTAAATTCCAGCGAGAAGATAAAATTTTAATAATGAATTTATTAGTACTACATTTATTAATCACTTGCATGCAGTTTAATTAGATCAAAAAGTGGTATTATTGGCCCACTTTTATTATTAATAGTAATTATTTCACTATTAAATGCTTCGTTAATATTTATACACATTATTATAAATGTAACGGCTTAACTGACGTGCGTTTTTCAAATCATCATCATCATTATCAGCCCCCTCCCGTCCACTGCTGGACATAGTCCTCTCCAATAGCACGCTACTGAGCTCGATCTTCAGCTCTTCACATCCAACCGCTGCCAGCCACTTTGTTTTTCAAATGTGCGTTAGTAATTATTTCAAATAAAATTCAACAATGAAACCTGTTTAGTTGGATATTCGTCAGCACAATTGAAAGTTATCAAAAGCTCGATTCGAATCTGCGTGTCACATTTTATAAAATTGCGTCGTAACTGGAGACTGGCTTGGACTTAAATAACTCTTTATTGAGTTGTCGAGCAAACGTTAAAGAAACCGAGGCGATGTTTGCAAGCGATCTGTTTGACTTCGTTACGGTTCTGTTCGCTTCAAACGATTTGTGTTCAACTGCTAAGTGTCTTGTTTTTCGAAGGGGTGAAGCGCTTTGTTCAATATTATTGAAAAGGGGAAGTGTCTGTTCATTTACATGATTGTTTCGTGTATTGAATTTAAATTTTATTAACGCAATATTATTATTATGCATAAACGTAAAATAAAATCATGGCTTTGGTGTTCTGAAAGACGACATATTACGTAGAGAATAAAATTTTGGTCGAATTTTAAACTTTTGCCGCTACCCGTTAAAGAGCTGATGAAGTACTTGAGTGGTGTTGTGACTGTTGATCGAGGTATAAAACACTGGTCAATAATTCGAAACGTTTATGGATTTATCAAGAAATACTTCTCGAACTTTCTCCAAAAAAAATTGTAAAATCACATTGATTAGTAACTAGACATTGTCCTTCAATGATATACTTTTACATATTGATTATTAATTTGCTATGCATCTATAAGAAATCTATTGACATTTTTATAGAATTAACATATCCCGAACAAAATAGTAGAGACCACACGATAAGCAACTGCAAAGTGGCTCATATCAATACATCGCTCCAGTGTCAGAGGGGATGTCCACTTTTTTTACGAATATAAGACGCATGTAATAGGCAATCTGTATAATCTTTCGAACGCTGGTACCCGTTGTTACCTGGACGTTTTCTGCGCGTCACTCCCCCCAAATTGTGTCGTAGAGCCCTCCTAATGGGTTGCCGCTTTGTTCTGAGCCGCGCAGATAATGTAATAGAAAAGTAGCAGTTTTCTTGCGACATTTATTAAAGTTACTGTTATTATCACTTTATTTTTATTGGCCACTGTGCGACCACTACTTTCATCAGAGATATTGTTTTGAGCGTTAAAAATTATTTCGAGATAACTTTAGAATTTTATTCCTGCCTATGTACATATGTATTTCGAGAAGCTACCTAAATTACTAAGCCTCTCATTACTCATATAAGCTTCTGTCAATACAATCCTTATCGGAATCGTATATTCTTATAACCATCTCTATAATACTGGTATGTATTTCTAAATTTACAATAACAGGAGCATTTATGTTCCAGCCTAATAAGAACTAGTACTAAGCTTATTGTTACTGCAACTAGATTACATTTACTTTCTTCATAGGAAGCACCTTCAACGTGTCTGTTATTTTCTAACGCTTTCATTGGAAACTTTTTTTCAATAGCGTTAATGTTCCGTTCGTGGTAGAAGAATGTAATGAAACACCTCACTCCATCGACTCCGTTCCCTGTTTCATAGTGGAAGAGTAACGATTGTGTGAACGATTTAATTTAAAAGTGAATGATTACTGGGAAGGAAGGAATTTATCTAGTTGACTAGCTATTGATGACTGGATATTAATGACGAGATTTTGATGACTAGATTTAGACGACTAGATATTGATAACTAGATATTGATGATTAGATATAGATGACTAGATATAGATGACTAGATATTGATGACTAGATATTGATGATTAGATATAGATGACTAGATATTGATGAC
>DWEC01000941.1:0-14726 GCA_018245735.1 Microceris miodesmiata
GTTAGTTCGCGTGGTGTGGATATAGGTAACTATAGTTGGTGTGTCTGGTACTGAGCGTACGAGGCTGACTACCCCCGATGGTAATCGCGGAGATAAGAGCGCGTGTAGCGGTGCCTTTGTGCCGTGCAAAGAACGCCGCCTCCGATTTTCATTATTGACAATAGGGCTGGCGACGGCTAATTAAATTTAATTATTACTAATTTTTCTTTTAATTAAGTTTAGTAAGCAAATGTTGACGATTGAGTTCCGTGCCTACTATTGAAAAGGGCTATACTGAAACTATGTTTTTAAAACGGATTGATGCTAAAAGAAAAAATGGTTTTATCTACTGTCTCTTCATTTTAAAAATTCCCCTTCGATTGTATTAAAAAAATCCAAATATTCCACAGACACACAAACAAACTTAGATATAATTGTGTATTTATGTTAATCTTAATTTTATACATTGTTCTGTAATGAATTAATTATTTACTAGATCACCTCGATATTCAAATAGATAATAAAAGGTGAATTTAATTAATCACACTACAAATTGCGTATAACTTATTAGGAAAATGCGGCACCTATGAGGAAAGTATTAGAATAGTTTGCGTCTAGAATGCGTCTATCCTGTAGGAGTCTCCTTAAGACTATCAACAATCTCCCTCAGCGGGTTCCTTAATTTCTTTGGTCATATAGCCAGGAAGAACTACGACAACCTGGAAAAGCTTCTGGTATCAGGAAAAAATATTGGGTAAACGGCCGAGAGGAAGGAACCCTATGCGGTAGACAGATCATATCCGTAATACCACACACCTAAAAATTCACTAAGCCATATCTACACGCTGAAGAAGACCGCAAATGGAGAGCGATCGTCCGAGGTGCGATTCGTCGAGGTCACGGCAAGAGTTAATTAAACAAAATAACTGTGTGATTAATTTTAACAAGCAAATCTAACTGTACATAACACACTAGGTCGCACTAAAACGTAAAGATTATCCGATCCGAGATCGCTAACGGATGTCAGACAAGATAAAGTGTGTTAAATGAGCCCCGAGTTTCAGCTCCCAAGTACAGTTTCAGGAATAAAGAGCAGCTGAAAGTTAATGATGTTTGATGTACGGGAATGACTTCTGCTTTTTATATAGGTATATTAAGCAATATATGATAAAAGTTAATTATTTGGCCAATGAATGACAAAAATCCTAAAAATGAAGTCAAATTAAAAAAGAATAATATTTGTAATACTAATTATAAAATTCGATCATGACATTTCTTTTATCCTTGATTTTGAAGGCTATTATTATTATTAACAAATGAATATCCTGATATATCTCTATTTCCATCTGAATTCATTAGACAACGCATGTGCTATGATAAGAGACAGCTATAAGTGTTTTATGCTTAGTTAAGTATTCTTATAAAGGTATTTTATTTTTCTTAAAAATAACTAATAACTAACCTTTTTCAAAAATATTTACCCCGGTTGGAAATCGATACGACAACCCATGCAAAGGCAACCAGGTTCTCTAAGTATATTATTTACTAGATGAACGAAAGATCAGCTATGTACAGTTATAGACATTTCAAAATGTAATTGAGTTTTTAATATTATGTCCATACTTAAAACGTTTGCATATTTTCATATGTATACGAGTATACCCGTTACATACAAATTGTCTTTAAATATACATATATCGCTTTATAAATATTATTTTGTATATATATATTTTGTTCCAAGTGGCGATATCGTCGCGATCGAAACCAACCCGTACGATCCGGTCCGGTTTAATCGGATGGTGTGATAACGTTTTAATTGTACCATTTTTTGCCAGACCGTGTTACAATAGCTAGCTAGCGTTCATGATTACTTTAATGAATTTTGTTCGCGAGATCCATCAAAACGTTGCAGATTTTTGCGAACGTGTTGTAATATAATGTTTAATTTGTAACATTTAAATTGTAATGATTAATTTGCAATTTTTAATTACAAGTGGATTAAACTCAAAACGCGTAAATGATTGATATGATTTGATAGTACTGTGATTTTGAATTTTGCGTTCGCATATAACTGTGAGGAGTTTTAGGATTTTGATTCGAGACAATTGTAAATATGTATAGTATCCGTATAACATATTGTGCATATAACAATTTGTACCAGCGTATACCATTCATATTTTTTTAAGTTATTTTGATCATAGGTATTTGTTTCATATATCTTAATATAAATAATATACAAGTATGATGTTTTATAATAAATATTTTAATAAGTTCGATTAAGAACGACCATAGAAAATAATAAAAACCTTAAGCAGCTGATTATACCTCAATATAATTTAAAAAATATATATGTGTTTAAAACAATAATATACTTTTTCAAAGACGCGCGACAGCCCTGTCCCGTCCCGCGGCGGTCTCCGCTCAGTTCGTTATTGACACAATAAATTCTAACGCACGCGTTTTTAAAACCAGCCTCACGCACACAGACACGACACGTACACGTACACACACACCCACATATTACTATAGTTAGTTGGAAAAGTTGGGAATATCTTTTAATCCTTACGGCGACGACACGGGAATACTCTTGGATTCGTTGTGTGACAGATGCAAGGTAGGTATTGCTTTGAAGTACACGTTAATAAATAAAAATAATATTGGACCACTCCGATGGATTTGTTTCCAAAGTGAACTAAGTCTGTGCCATGATAACCAGACAGCTGATAGACTACATATAGTTTCACACACACACGAGTTTCACACAGTTTCACACACACACACACTCACACATCTCATGTATCAAGATACTTGTCTCGGGCAAGGATCGAACTCTTAATCTCCGACTCACTCACTAACCAGTAAATAAACAGGCCAATAGAAAGTTTATTGTTCAACTATTGCATACGGCTCTTACAATAATTTCTTATAATGTCAATAATTCATCGTTATACCACTATTATATCGTCACGTTACATAAAACGTTACAGGGAAGGCAGAGAGTATCGAGTGCCAAATATCTCTATCCTTACAGACCTGACGTCACTCTTCATGTAGGTACATATAAACTCTGGAGTCACAGAATTCTAATTCCTCTGTCCACCATTATAATCCTTTATAAGCGTTCATTACCTTCTACTGATTCCACTGTAAGAACATCAGTCTCCCCTCAGAATAGCAATAGAGCGCCACGCTGGTAGATGGCGGGTTGGCAGACTTCATAGTTCTTGGAGAATATTATATACTTAACGGTTTGCAAGTTAGCGGACTATGAGGTTTTTACCAAATTAAATTATTATAGGTACTATAGACTACAGTGGCCATTTACACGTGTCCTGAACTCCTGAAAATAACATAGATAGTTACGTATATCCGTTCATTTGTGTTATTGGTAAACATAATAAAAATAAATGTTCAGAAAAAGAAGTGTTTTACAAACGCTTGTCGTGGTCGTGCTTGTGATCGTGTCGTAGTCGTTAGTTATAAATGTGCGGGTATGATCGCAGTATTGATGCAATATAATGTCCGGATTCTTATTTAGTGCCGGCGTTATGTCGGATGTTCCTTTCTGTTTACTTAACAGGATGTAGTAGATATATGTACATGTATATACATATATTATTACTATCATTACAATGTCTATCAATCAATATCAAATGTACAAATGTATTTGAATGTAAGCACTATTTTAGATTATTATTCTTATCTATATTCTGTACCTCAGTGTATTATTATCAAAATAGGATTGACATTTAAATTAAACCCAAGTTTTGAATGTTTTTAATAAAATTTGTTGAAAAAAAAAATAGTTTTATTTGCACTTCCAGCTGTAATTTTTTTGTTAAATTCAGTTAGCAAGGAAATGCAACTTACATGAAAATATATTTATATAACCTTAGGTATGTTTATCAGCTGTCTGGTTACCATAGAAATGACAGCTTCCAAAATATTTTGATTAAAAATATAAAGTTGTATTTAAACAATTCTAGATTTTTTAAAGTATAGAGTATGTTGTACAGCTGAAAAAATTTTGCTACGCCCGTAGCTTGTGGAAATACCTACTTCAGCTGTGCCTATCCCATTGGGAAATAGGTGTCACAAGACGTATACAGATGTAGGTAAGTTTTTATTTACTGTATTATAAAGTATAATAAGACCGTAAACAAAAGGCTAACAATATAAAATGTTCACAAAAGATATTAATCTCAACACATTTTTAAATAATATTACCCGTTACAAAGAAATCGTAAAGAAATATTACAAATGCGTATAAATTTCGAGAAAATTAATTAAATTTATCAAACTTTATCATCCCCCGGAAGCGAATCTCTGTATTGTTTAAAAACCAAGTAATAAAAGTTCCATTACAATGAAACACCGATTTAATTACCTCCATTTTTTTGTATTTTTTTTCTTAAAACGAAGATGCATTTCTGCACCGAGATTTTTTTTCCATACGGAAATTTATGTAACAATGCAGAAGTATTCGTCATAATTTGTTTAACGAGCGCGCGGCCCGCTTCATGCGAGATGTGCCGTTGGTTATAATTGATACTAATTATTTATATAAATGTTTATTGTTTTACCCTTAGTTTTAATTAACGTTTTAATGTTTTACTGCTGAAAAATAACTGCTTTATTTTTTTATTACGTGGCTTTCAATAATTTTAAAAGGAGAAAGGCATATAGGTATATTCATTAATCATGAAAACGTCTACACCTGGATATAGTCCTCTCTCACTGAACTCTCTCTCAATTACTAGAACTTTATAAATTATAATTTCTTGTGCTACCTTTATATAACTTGAAACCTTACATTAACTAACGAAACATTTTTGAAAATTACACTCGATTTTCAATGTATCTCTTGCAAACTGTCAAAAAAGTTTTTTAAAGTGTAAAGTGCAAAGACGTCTCTGGCTGTAAAAACATAGTACGATTTTCACGCACGTGTAATATTAATATCTGCCTGCTAAATTATATGTAAGTATACCTATACATAAGTGTAGATATCTTTTTAAAAATATATCTAGCCTAACGGTATGGTTACAATAGCACAGGATCTATTTAATTTCTAGTGAAATGGCAATGTGTGTTATCCCATAACAGTGTAAATAACTACATACATTAGTTCTGTGCGCTCGATGGGCTACAGGCTCGGTAACCATGGCAACCATTTAGCGCGATTCGATTGAACAATGCTTTCACTGCAGCATGCCGCCGTCCTGCTACGCGTCATGCACTCGCTACACGCTCACAGTACCTACTCCGATCTCAATCTCAGAGATTCACCTTCGTTTTTTGTTCTAGGAAGGAGTTTTACATGCTACTGGCGGCTGATTACGGCGTTGACCGCGCGGGAGTACGTCTAATATGTTTTATTTGCAATTTTTAAACGGTTAAATAAATGTATAGGTTCTCGAAATTCTATACAATTGTACAGACTTTCGGCATATTTCTCCCCCTCCTTTTTCGGTATTGAATTAAAAAAAATGACAATGCGGTAAACTTTAATACCTACTTAGTTAAAATCGCAAATACAAAGTTCGGTTCATGATTTTCATGATTCTACTTTCAGTATCTTTATACATATGTAGATAGTTTAAGCTCTGATAATATGGATAAGTGATAGATACAGAGTACAATGATCATTATAGGTGGCTACGGTATGTACCTACTGTAAGAAATCTAGATAGATATGTTCTTTTTAATATAATCTTGGGACAAGCTCCACAATAGCCATTAAGCCTTAGGAAGCCTTATCAAATGTCTCTTGAGGACGAATTTAAAATAAAATTTTAATTATCTACTATTGAATTTTGACTAAAACATTTGTATTATTATTTTAAAAACAAGACAAAACCAATCATTATTCTATTGTTACACGTCTAAATAAAGTACGTTATTAGGGTATCAAAGCTTGCAGAATGCAAACAAGGTGCGAGCGAGAGGGCTATCAGAAAGAGACGGCACAAGTTCTCTCCAGCCGCGTGCAAGGTGGGACGGCCACCGCCACGCCTTCCCTGAATATCGATTTGTCTGACACAGATAATTTATTCATAATTCCATTGTTATTCTCTCTTTATAACCGTTAAAGGGAATATTGTCTTTGGATCGTGGTTTATTATTTTTAATCTGTGCTTAATCGCACACTCTGTGGGCCGATGTTATTGGCGGGATTTGCGCGGCTTTTTGTTCATTTATTGTGTTACGTAAGCGGAATCTGCGAGATTGGGAGAGTAAAAAGTCAACTCTGGCTGAAATCATAAATAATATTAGGAATTTAAACCCAAATATTGTTAATCGTGTATGCAAAAGATTATTTTATGATTTCCTTCTTTCCTTTAATTGTACAATTTTTTAAAGATTCATTTTATATATTTTGGAATATGTATGAGAGTTCCAAACAACGTATTTTTAATTATGATACATATTCGTTATTTTTGAGTAAATATAGGTATACCTACGTATTTTTTCTCTAAATTTTGTAATACCGAAAATTAGCGTTACAATTAAGTATCATTATCAATTCCGGTCGTGTAAGCAATAGGTATCAGAACCTCTTCATTTGCTTTATTTAGAGATAAATGTCAAAGTTGCAGTTCTGCTTCAATGATGTTTCATAGAAAACTCGTCTATTATTATATCTCTTAGACATTTGGGTGCACCTTAGAGTTGACCAATGTGGCTGACCATGGCCTTAGGTACCTTTCTTATTCTGAAAGTCGGCCCATGCCTGACGGTGGCCGACGGAACAACAGTCTGCCATGCAGACCCAGCATAGCTCTTAGACTTAATAAAAATCTTGTACAGATAAAACTAGGCAATTTTGTACAACTGTTCCAAACTATTTAAAACATTAAGTTATATATTGCCCTTTCATATTCGTCCTTGTAACGAAGTACGTCTAATAACTCACTCATGATCAGTACAATGCAGTAGTATTTATCTGCTGTTTCGTTCTCCCCTCACTGTTCAGTTATTAATCCTATCAATTAATATCACAAGGTCCCAGTCACAAACCGATCATTAAATTCGAGTTACATTGTTAAAATGTGCAAAATAACGGTCGGTTTTAATATTACCTTACTCGGTTAGACCTTGGTTAACAAAGTAACCACTTTTACCTGACCTGAATATAAACATGAACACTCAGGAAAGGACCTTACGAGTGATCGTTTAATTTTTTAAGCAAAATCACACGAATAAGCTTTGTGAATGTAGAGATGAGGATTGACGTGAAAAGTAAAAACGTAAAACCACTCCTGTAATCCCCGAAGGGATAGTCAGAGTGTAGTACACCCCCACGTTTCACCAATTGCGTTTAAGTCCCACAATGGGATAGGTCATGAGCCTATTGCCATACACTGGGCACATATCCAGTCTCCGAGTCATTACTAGAAATTCTAAATTAGAAAAATCCAATAGTACCCGACCCATGATTTGAACCCAGGACCTCCCGATCGGCAGTCGCGCTTGCAACCACTCCACGAGGCAGTCAACTGAGATGAGGATTGAACTGTATGCATAGCGGCCTTTTGGGATGTATTTCTTTCCTTTTGGGAAATGATTCCCGTTTGTACGTACCTACTTATTGACACAATGTTTTGGAAAGTTAATAACGAAATATGGACATTTAAGCTACGTTTCGCAATACCTATATTAATCTCTTTTTATATAAAATTGTTTTAAAAACAAATCAATTTGTTATAGGTAAATCTATTTATCAGCTTGTTGAAATCCTTTACAAGACAGGCTTTCACTTATCAGCCTCGTCGCAGGTAGTCTTTTGCCTTCTAAATGTAATGCTTTTCCATTATTCTTTTGTCGAAATATGAAAGCCATTCAATGAACTCTTCCTCCCCTTCTCTTTGGTTGCTAGTATTTCAACTTTGGCCACTTCATTATGAGATCTTCAACTTCTTGATTATGAGAACTGTTTAAGTAGCCCTTATTTGTCTATGGTTTTCATCTAGATTTTGAAAAATCTATTCAACAAATAGGGGGGTACATTGAGAAATTAAATTTAAATTTCAAATAACGAACAATAGACATTTGCCAGTGAAACTATCACGTCTACTACATCAATACTACTTTCCATAGGCTCTAACATCTAGATATACCTACCTATAGTCGCAAAATGTAAACAAAATTTTAATAGATACTAAAATAACTAAAGATCCCAATCTAATCTTGATTTATGGAATGTAGGTACTTTACAACCAATAAATTAAGCGGAATTATATACAAAGTAATATTACTTGAACCTAAGGAAAAGCCTTTATAGGTTTAACAATGTTTCAAAATGCTGTATGCCATTGCTTGGGTTATATTATTAGCCTCGGAGAGATCGCAGCATACTGTGTTGCGTTATTTCAGAGCGATTAGGCCATGATGGAGATCAGTAGACAAGTGGTAGGTCTTTGTATGGATACACGAAATTCACCTCAAATGTTAGCAGTGGCCAATGGTTTATTCTAAGAGACTTTACTAGAAGCTCCTGGAGGAACCTTCGCTTCCAGCCAGTCCCAGAACTTTACGGAAGTTTATTTCCAGTCTTGTTTTTTCTATTTGCGGTAATATGTAATAGTTTTATAAGACAATTAGGTACGACATTGAACATCGAAGACCAGTTTGTCTCTCTTGCTCTTGTCCATTGTGTCTTGCGTCTCAGTAAATAAATATAACAATTTTGTTCATAGCATGGGACGTGCAGGTACACTGGATCTTAGTCGTAAACGATTTTAATGAAGGGAATGGTTAAACTGACTTCTACTATTTTAAGAAACTCATGACATGTTACAAAAGGTTCCTACCTATTGCTGTATTAATTTAGTTTTTAGGCATATCTAAGGTTGCCGTTTTCTTCCAGAAAAACTACGGCTTTCCCTATGTGTGGGATGTGGAGGCCAGATCCACGATCAGTACATCTTGCGAGTGGCGCCGGACCTGGAGTGGCACGCCGCCTGTCTGAAGTGTCAGGAGTGCAGACAGTTCCTCGACGAGTCGTGCACGTGTTTCGTCAGGGACGGGAAAACGTACTGCAAGCGGGACTATACCAGGTGAGATGCACTTCTGACCTTTCTGAAGTTGACTTAATGGTTAGCTGAAAAATCACGCCAGGTTTTTAACGAGATAGGCAGACGGTGCTAAATACCAATTATCTCTATCTATCCTGGCAGACTTGACGTGCTTCTTTTTCATTCATCACTCTTCAAATTAGCAAATGTTAATTACAATTGTTAAAGGTTTTGATTTGAAATAAGCCCATTTTATTCATAACGTTTATGTTTAGGTACTATTACAGACAAAATGAGGGTGATATAAATTAGTCCTTAAAAGGTGCTTGAAACTTACCTACTTAAAAAACAAGACGTGATAAAAACAAAACACACATACCTACTACCTACCAGCTGTAATAGAAAACTATAACAGCAGTCAATTTCTCAGCTACCGAAATCTAGTATAAGTTATAAATATAGCACAATATATTATATAAATGTATTGTATTGTATTGTATATTCCTCGGAGTAATCTTAACAAATCGGTTTTCATGTGTTAAACGGTATAGAAGTTGACATACTCGTAACTACAGCGCCGCCTAGTGGCCAGCTACAATAATGTCGATAGCGTAAAAACCATATCCATAAGGAAATACGCAATGTATGCTAATATGCATAGTGACCGGTCAAATGGTGTTTGCAACTAGCAGGACCACGTCTGCCCGGTCCAGCAAATCCTTTATACATTCTCACATAATTTAAAGACAATAATTACAGTTATGAAACCGAAATTTCTAAGTGACACCGAATTAAGTAATAAAGACGTGTACCTAAGTACAAAAAACGAATTTGAACGTATTAACATCAATGAAAAATGTTCATATGCGAAGCCGCGTGAACGTAAACAAACAAGTTAACTTCCACGTTAAATTTAGAAAGTTTACAGTAACGCGCTGATATAGTCGTAGTTTACAAACCGGGACCTAAGTCCTCATTCCAAAAAAAATATCCATAACCCAACGTCAATCAGACAGCGCTCGCGGCGCCACTTTTTAAACACACACCAAAGATGAATTCACTAAAATAACTTCCATATGTTTACCTTTTCACTCTACCATCTCTCGCGGCTGAAATATAGAATTACAAGTCGGCAAACAGTTAATGCCGCCATGTTTTTATTGGACGATACATCGATAGATTTTAACCCGTTGGCGTAAGACGAGATATTGCTTAGCTTTGTTCAAAAATTACACTAGGCAGTGGTGAAACGATGGCACTATACAGTGATGCGTCAAGAAAACAAACTGGATTCGACTCGGCATTATGTATTTTGGCGCCAAAACAAACGTCACTTTGACAGCGCGGCGGGCGGCGGGAACCTGATATGTCTATAGTATGTTTGTTCCCGTTTACACCGGCCCGGATAAGCGGGTTTTCGATTACGCTTTTTTTGTTTTACTAATGTACTATTTATTTTCTATTCTTACTAGTTAATTCATTCGACGACACGTATTTATTTTCTCACGAACTGTTTGATTTACCAACTGCTGTCCGCGGGTTTTGGTGTCGCGCCTAATGCTTGTTTCACACGACTAAAGTTAATTTAAATCTGAACAGCTGAGCCACAGCCAAATTAGATCTCTTCAAACTAATGTCGATCACTTTAATTATATTACTCTATTCACTCTACGAAGCGAATGTAAATTCTGTAACTTGAATCTATAATTCTATTAATAAAACTGTCGTAGGTACGCGTAACTCGACGTGATATATTTTTATTAAGGTTTCTATTTAAATTTCGAATTATATTTTTTATTTCTTACCTTGAAAAGGTTTTTTCTCTAAGGAAACAACATATATTTTAAGGTCCTCTAAGATTTGAACTCTGAACCTCTAACGTGGAACGAACTTCATGATTACTAAGACTAACTTCTACGTAGTTACCATTCTCCAATAGTTTTAAATGATCATGGACCAACGCCTTTTGTATATTCCATACTCTATCTTTAAGGCTACATCTGAACATCTAATTAATACCGCCAGTCAATCGGAATCGAAAAATAAATAAACGAGAACTATTCAAGATTTAAACAACGCAAGAATCAAAAAGGAACCTTATTGTGACCACCTAAAAGGTACTTAAAAGGTTCACAGTTGGAATGTTATCAAACAAAATGTGTACACGGATGGACGCAACGGCGTCTCTCTGTGGATTACTTCTACATACGTCTGAACCTTGGTGCGACTCATTAAATTTGTCTTTAAAATGTTTATAAATAGTTCATCATTATCAATGTTGTAACTGCTGAGTGATTCATTGTTATTTGTGTTGTGTTTTAAGTTAAAGTTTCTCTCTACTTTTTTATAAACTTTACTAGTGTTCGCCTATTTGTTAAAATTCGACAATCATTTAGCGAAAATTTTAACGTTATTAAATTTCTGCATCATATATCTTTGGAAATCTCTGACGTTGACAGTATGAAAGTTAACAAAAATTATTTAATTTAATTTCATGATCTGTAACACATATTACATTAAAATGTTGGCTCTATACATTCCTTCTCATTATTATCTGTCACTATACCAAATCTAACACCCCGCAATCCGTGCGCCCAGTGTTCTTAAGAGGTATAAATTTTTTTCTACCTCATATCCATATAGGTACAGATGACGGAACACGTTATTAATAAGTGGGTATGTATCTACATATGTATGTTATGTATGTATATATTTAAAACCATTCATCATCATCATTAATCAATGTAACTGTATAACTAGCCATAGGCATCTCCCGAGGCACCTCACTGACCCCGGTAAAATAATTCATACCTACATTTTCGGTACTTCAAAATATTCGGAAATGAAATATGTATGCGCAACAGTCATATCAGGTGGACGCGACGCCCGAAGCTCCCGATACCGGATGCGTACGAAATGAACTGTTTATGTTACCGTACGGTAGGTATAGGATATCGTTCGGATAAACATCGGAAATGCCGGAATAATTACTCATTAATAAATCTTTTAGTGATACAATATATCATAAATAGAGAGTTGAAGGAGTTCTACGGATGTGCTGTTAAATGTTGGCGACGAGAGAAGTATCTACGTGTCTTGGTAATCTTGCGTCGATACGAAGTATCGATCTTGAAATTTAATATTTTTCAAAAAATCGTCATAAATGAGATTTGAACCGACAACCAGCTCAAAATTTAGTTTCAATGAACACTAGGTCAGTAAGCCAATCAACATCCCATATGAATACTGTTTACCTTTGAATGAATATGTACATTATCATCAGCCTAATTCCATTGCTGGACAAGGGGGTCTCCTGAGGGGATTTTGCCCTTAATCCCCAAGCTGGACATGCAGATTGGGATCGATAGGTCAGTTTATAGAGCGGTAGACTGCAGACAGATAACATGAACTATTACTTAAATGCACTATTACTTATGAACTATTAACTTATAAGTATTATAAATATTTTAATATGTTTTCGTTTTATTGTGATATCTCAACCAAAACATTAAAACACTTGCGTATGACATATATACGGACGAAGGATGAGAATGCTTGTGACAAGATAAAATTTTCGTATACATTAAGGGTAAACTATATATTCCGTAATTGTAACAGAGTGGGGTATAAACGGTTCGCGGTACAGATTTGTTGACTCGCCCCTCGCTCCTCACCCCGCGCCCGCGTACCCCTAAATTAGCGAAATGGGATACCTTCCGCCTATCTCTTGTTACGTGCTGACAACGGAAGAAACAGTAGCGCAATTAGCTATAAGATGTTCATTTTCATACAAGAATATTAATTTTGAATATGTCTATTATAACTGTTGTATAAGTAACATATTATTCTCGTCTTTTCTGCTTACAAATTTAAAATTGTATTTTAATTTGTGCGCAGAAAGGGATAGGATAGATACAGGTGCGCAGATAGGATATGGACACTTGGCAGGATGTCCTTATATAAAAGTTTGATAATTAATATAACTAATATTACGTTAATTTAGTAGCGCCGATTAGGGGAGGCCTATGTCCAGCAGTGGACATCTAGAGGCTGAAGATGGTGATGATGATGATTACTTGAATTTAAAAAAAAAACCGATTTTAATTTAAATTGGAATGGTAATTATACAATTAGTTTTATACTAAGATTTTATACATGGATTCTAATACAATTTAACTAGATACTATTTTAAAAAATTCAGAGGAGTTTAGTACACTCCCACGTTAGCGTCCCACAATAGAATAGGTGGTGGGCCTAATGTCCTATACTAGGCACTGATCCAGACTCTGAGCCACTTCAAGAAATAGTACCCGACCCGGGTTTTGAAACCAGGACCTTTCAATCAGTAGTCGCGGTCGCAACCATTCCACCGACGGGGTAGTCTACGGATAAACGTTTTCCTATCATGCATCAATGAGTTCAACGTAACATGTATTACAGTACCTACCTACATTTGTAGTTATGTTTGCGCTTAGTGACGTTGCCCAGATACCCATCGCTTGTCCACCACGTATACATACAACGCTTCGATATTGTTCTCGGATCGCAATCTTGACTAAATTTTGACATTATATCTACACAAATACATATTTCTTGAATGTCACCCCACATTTGAATGAGACAATGTAGGTACCTACCGCGCTGTACAAGATTCGATTCACGGTTGAGCAAACGTGTTAATGATCTTGATTTTGAATTGGAGTTTTATAATATTGTCGTTATAGTTTTATAGCTTGTTATTTTATTTAGCATAATGATACATATGTAGATATCGTTTTTAAATAAAAAACGGCTATAGTATTTATGTGAGAACAATATGAGTAATAAAATTTCAAGTACTTATAAGTATATATTTATGTGTATACAAAATGTACTAATTTCCAAGGTCCCTTAAAAATAAATATATTAACAGTAGTTTTTGAATAAGTAAACCCTTACGAAAAACGTGCTGTTATATTAATATTTTGATAAAATATTTATATCGCGTTTATAGTTAATTATAGTTACCTAGTTGCCTTACTGCTCTGATAAAATTATCTATGGCGTATGTTTCCTTTCAGTCGCGACCTCCCCTTGTCTGCTCTCTCCTTCTCTTATTACAGTACATATTTTGACGTCTGTCGGAAGGGTTCGTTGGGAAAATAACCACCACCTGGATCTGTCAAGGGTTGACGAACGGGGTAGATAAGTACCTACGTAAAATAATATCGAAATACAAGTCATAAGTTTTATGGTTAGCGACAATGTATCTTTTGAGAAAATCTATATATCTTAATTAAAGCTGTACCTAATGTTTATGTAAAAGTAATCTTACGTATGTATATCTAAGACTTTTCTTACTAATTGTCTACTGATATTGATACAACAATATATAATTCTGGATTTATCACAAAAATTATACTTAGTTAAAAATAGCAGAGAAACCCTGCTAAAAAGACGCTAGTTAAGACTACTAGCCGTCAAAACGCTAGTATGAAATACCCCGCGAAAATCTCTAGGCCGGAATTAGCCCAGCCGCTGAGCGCAGTGTGTGGTCTCGCGGCGCGCAGCCGGGCCCTGTCACGGGCCGTCGCGGGCCCGGCTCTGGGATGCTCCTATCTGTACCTACTATTGTACAATATCTATATAAACATATTTTTATATCTATATTTATTACTAGCGGACCCGGCAGACGTCGTCCTGCCCGGATAAGCAGTGTTACATTCAATATTTTATTTTAAAATGATTTCT
>DWEC01000942.1:0-14723 GCA_018245735.1 Microceris miodesmiata
ATAAAAACTATGAGACTAACAATATTCGAGTTTTGGTCTTCGACGGCAACATAATTGAGTCATAAAATTGACAATGGAGTGGATAATCATATAATGATTTACAACATGTCATCAATGAGGTGGGCGTACTTGTATTCGACGGCCGTATCTTAAAATACATTTTTACATTCACGCTTTTAACGCGCTGACCCATCCGGCGTTAACACCTATTTAGTAACGTAATGCATTTATAGATTTATTTACTTATAAAGGAATGTATGTATACATAAGGTGTTACTGAATAACTATTTATCCGTAAGAACTAAAAGTTGGTAAGTCTAATATGTGACCAACATATGCATCCGAACTTTTCACAGCTCTATATTTGTATTAAAGTTCTTACTTTTTATATAAACTAACCTACACCCATCTGTTACATACTTTTAAATCAAGTCCAACACTTTTGGATAAACCAGGGTGAATGATATCAATCTCAGGCGAGACTAGTTGCTTATCGTGCTCTTAGAAACACGACAATTATGAAAATTTACAACTATTCACCAAACGGTCTAATGTCTAGACACTGCGGCGTCTGTGAACTACATATAAGACCTAATTTATAAAAAGTCTAGTCGCTATGTGTTAAATCATTTAGAATTACATTTGTCCCATTAATTAGCAGCAAACATTTATTTTTATTCGTTATCGAAGCGGACACAGACACGTGGGTCGAGAATCTATTAACCATTTTATGGTATACATAAATTACGTCTTCCGATCGGCTGCACATAAAGATTTAATCATGAAATAATGTAAATGAGCATACCTATGCATTTTTATTTGTTTAACTTACTCCCAATTTGAATGTTTATGACGTAACAAAACATCTTTTGAATATAGACAATACCGTTACGACTTTCATTCAAAAAATTAAAGAATTGTATTATAAATCAGTAACAGTTCCAAACAAGCTGCAAGGGCCCCTGCACCAGGTTGTAAAAACTGTGTCAATGTGTACCCCACTCTTCCAGAAGGGCAAATTATAAAATTCAAAATGTATATCTCACACCTGTATATGTGTGTATATTATATGTATGTGTGTGTATATGTGTGTATATTATATGTATGTACATATATGTTCTTTGGTTAAGCTATACTATGGTGAAAAAGAAATGTGCACATTTATAAAAGCACCTTATATTCTACGCCTAATAAATATAAGTTGTATAAATGTAATATTAATAATAAACTGCCTCATTGGTCAAGTGGTTGCGAGCGCGACTGTTGATCGAGAGGTCCTGGATTCAAATCCCAGGTGGGGCATTATTGAAATTTTCTAATTTATAATTTTTAGTCACTACTAACTGTCGTGTAACGTTTAACTGTACTTTAGTCACTACTCGGAGCCTGGATCTGTGCTATGTGTATGGTAATAAGCTCACCACCTATTCCAAGGGATTTAAACGTAACTGGTGAAACGTGGGAGTGTACTACAGTCCTCTGCCTACCTCTTCGCGAATTACAGGCGTGAAGTTACGTCATACAAATAATAAAGATTACTTTTAATGAAATATTATATCACATAATTATAACAAATAATAGAACCATCAAGTTTTCCCAGATGACCGTAATATTTTGAAACTATCGACAAAGCGCAGTTTAGTTAATTCCATGTTTATTCTCTATTTGATGATGCGAAGGTTGTTAAACGGAAACTATTGTAGATAATGATTAGAAATCACACGTTGCTATCTGATAATATGCCCTTCGCAAGTGAATATTTAATGAGTGAAAGTTTATAGAAAAATACGATTATGGGAATCTATAGAATATGTAAGTCATAGTATGCATCGGACGTTTCTCGAATATGTTTATGCCTCAAATTATCTTTAAATTTACAATTTTAATTTGTACTATTATTTATTTCAAAAATTACGACTTAGAAAATTGTTTACTAATAATAATTCCCGTTCTAAATGTATATAAATGTCGTATAATTGATTCATCGAAATTTCAAATAAATTATTAACGTCTCTATTTTTTTAAATTTGCGTCTATATTAGGTGCTAGTTTTTGACATCGTTAAGATGACTAGTTGTTTAGTGCTCAACCGGATTGCAGAGTAGTAGAGTTTTATGAGTTTACTCCATTGCTAAAATTAGATACAATTTAATCATAAACACTTTTGAATCTTCACGCCTGTATTCCTCGAAAGGGGAGGCAGAGGAGAGTTGAACACTTCCACGACCACCTGTTAATTTCTACGTACCATCATGGAATAGGGGGCTAGACTGTTGCTATATAAGGAGCACAAGTCCAGACAACGAGCTACTATTAGAAATTTTAAATTAGAAAAATATATCATAGTACTCAACCCGGGAACTCAACCCAGGACCTCTCGATCTGTACTATTCGGCTAATCTACTCGACCAACGAGGCAATCAAAATATAAAAATAAATAATGACTTACACATTATTTAAAAGAAGGAAAAAAATTAAATTCAATATTACAAAATCAATTTATTTTATGATGACACAATTTCATTTATTTTATTTTAATAATGAAAAAAATTATTATTACAATGTATTATTACAAAATTACAGTTTTATTATTGTAAAATCACTTTATTACATGTGTTTTTTGTTCAAATAAATGAGAAATTATTGTTACGGTACTACTCTACAGACTCATTATGAACGGGCGCACTAGACACATACTTATCGTATGATTTCGTTGATATCGTTATTAATAAACTTAATCATTACGAGGATAACAGTTTTAGATTTAAAGTCGTAAAATTTTAACTAATTATGTAACCTGGATTCAATTGCTACGGAATATTAAAACTCGTGAGTGTTGGCCAAAGACGTCTAAAATTGAAAAATGGGGTGTTTGAAATCCCCAAAACCGGCGTGCGTGTATTAAAAGAGTGATAAAAGTTTACATGTTATGTCTGTAAGAATAATATTATAGCTAATCACCTACACTCACTACTTACAGCCTACCCCGTTAAGAACCCGACGTGACGATAAACTTTATCTGGGCACTAACATGCCATAACATATTGGAGGTTAAGCCACTTGGCTTAACGCTCAGGGTGTTATGGCATGTTAATGCCATTAACTTTAATACTCAGTGATATTAAATTTTCATGGTCACTCCACTTTTATTGACGTTATTAGAGATATATAGGTAAATATTTTTTATTTGGTTTTTATAACATTAATTCACAGTCAATCTTGGTGTTAAAAAAGGAACCATAATTTTATTTTACATAAAATATTCCATTACATGTAATATTCTAGTCCTTTTAATATTCTACACATGTAATTGAATATTACTATAAATGCTAAAAATTACACACCATTAGGTTAAGAGACGGTACATAAATATTGTGAAAAGCATTTATTATTTTTGTCATTTAATTTTATTAGTTATTTAATATAACTAAACGATTGTCGATAAAAGACAGATAACAGTTTGAAATATATCGATAGAACGAATAAAAACTCTTTATTTGTTTGCTTGTATGTACGAGTCATAGTAGGCCTGTGTTTAACAGTGAAACGATTAAAGGTTGATAGTGATGGTGACGATTATATAATCAGCCCCTGTGCCTAGCTTTTGTGGACTATGAGAAGGCCTTTGACTCGATTGAAACCTGGTCTGTTCTGGAGTGCTTGCAACGGTGCCAAATCGATTGGCGATATGTCCAAGTGTTGAGAAATCTTTATAAAAACGCGACTATGACCGTCCGAGTACAGAATCAGCGATCTGAACCTATCCTCCTGCATCGAGGAGTGAGACAAGGGGACGTTATTTCCCCCAAATTGTTCACAAATGCTTTGGAGGATATGTTCAAGACGCTGCACTGGAAAGGACGGGGCATAAACGTGAACGGCGAATACCTCTCACACTTTAGGTTCACGGACGATATCGTCTTCGTGGCTGAAACCGTGTAGGATTTGCAATATATGCTGAACAGCCTGGCTGATTCTTCTGCTCGCGTCGGTCTCCTGATGAATTTGGACAAAACTAAGGTAATGTTCAATGAAAATGTCCTTCCGGAACCGATTACCCTTAATGGGATCTCTCTTGAGGTTGTTCAGGAGGATGTGTACCTCGGGCAAACTTTGCAGTTAGGTCGAAACAGCTTCGAGAGGGAAGCCTGTAGAAAAGTACGGCCTGACTGGGCAGCATATAGGAAACTTCGTCAAGTCTGTTCGTCACAAATACCGCAAAGCTTGAATACCAAAGTCTTCAATGAGTGCCTTCTACTTGTGATGACATACGGAGCCGAGACGTGGAACCAAATTTATTGACATAGCCCAAACGATTAGCAAGCTGAAGTGGCTGCGGGCTGGTCATATCTGTCGTAGAACCGATAGCCGCTGGAGCAGACGTGTTCTGCGACGTAGGACGCCCTCCGACTAGGTGGAGTGACGATATAAAGCAAAGTGGCTGGCAGTGGTTGGTTGCATAGAGCAGAAGATCAAGCTCAGTGGCGTAGGCACCATTGGAGAGGCCTATGTCCAGCTTTGACAGCTTTGTGCAGGACGATGACAGGCTGATAGTGTGGGAAATCATTAATGTGAGTAGATTTGCGAACAGTTAGCTATTTTATTTATTATCACTTAGATATTTAAAACATGTTCTTTATCATCATCATCATTTCCATTGTTCCACTGTTGGTGACTGCGGTACCTACCTACGCTCTGAATGACAAGAGTCAAGGCCGTATGCTATGCTGACCAATTGTGGGTTAAAAGACTAAGTATTTCCATTTAAAGAAATATATTAGGTAGGTAATTGTTACTTTACAAACATAAATTATTTTGAATTAGCTTATCAAAAGCTACCTATATCCGAATGAGCGACATCTCAATATTACCATGAAAATATTTTATGTATGTACCTACCTACTCTCAAAATATTACCTACCTCGTATTTCAACATTATTCAGTAAGTGCATGTTATACCTAAGTATTACAAAGATATTTAATATAAGTACTTGCTTCCGAATAGTAGGTATCTAATGAATTACCTACGAACATATTATTTTGATTAAGAATATAACATTCTTTTAAGTCAATTTCTGAAAACAATTCCTATATTTTTTTAATAATTAATAATAATATTATTATTTATTATTAGGACGTTATAGTTACGTAAAACGCAATGTACTTATACATTTTGACGTTCTAGGGATATATCCTATATGAAAGATGAAAAATATACTTTTCCTAGTTCCAGAATGTCACCAAGGTTCTCAGAATAAGAAGTACGCACCAAATAATTTAGTTCCAGTAACCTATTTGCCAACATTTTCTACCTATTAATACAACGTATAACCATAAAACTAACAGAATATTACAATCGCCTACATTTTAATTGTACGACGGAACCGAGATTCCGTCGAACGGCGGTTAAACGTCGTGAATCGCCCGATAATAATGAAAGTGATGGCAGTGACGCCATCAGTGTATGAAGCGCCCGTTTCGGCTACATAAACAGCCCGTATACCAAATAACCATAGTAAAATAAAACATCCGTACACCTCTAATGAGAAAGCAATAGAGTTTAAAATCGAATGCAGCGAGTATCTCCTAAATAGGTCACCCGTGTAGTCCCCTCTACGCGGCGGAGGGGCGCGCGCGGACGGCTCACATGCAAGAAAACAAAATGGCCGACTTTTTCTCACAGCTGATTCGATCATTCTTCACTCACATGCCGACGGGATCAGAGTGATGTGAAGATGTGGTGGTGATGTTTTATATAGTGTGAAATGATTGCCATTTTGTAAAAGTCTACTAGGTATCCTTTTGTTAATGTTGTATTCTATTTTATGATAGTTAGTAGTAGAGTTTCATTTTAATTTTATAATTTTATTGTTCACAAATTGGAGCGCTTAATATCAAAATTTCATTAGATAAATATTAGTAGGTAGTATATAAATATTGTTTTAAAATTTGAGCATCAATTTTTTGCTCTAGGTAATAAGTAGGTTTTGATTCAAATTATTCGTTTTTGATGAGTTGGTATAAAATTATATTTACACATAACGTTTAACTTATAATTGTAAAGTTCATATTTTCTTTAACAGTATTGTTTAAAGTGTTGCCTTAAAAAGAGTACCTGCGTACCTGTGGTAAAAAGAATTACAGTTTTGACATATTGAAAAGACCGAAATTGCCAATTTAAAAGTTTCTTGTGTTTTATTAAATTTGCATACCTACCTATTGCAATAGGATGCAAATTTAATAAAACAAAACTGCACACCTACATTATTTATGATTAGAAATATTTTATAATTAGTTCCTACGATCGGTACAAGTATCTATACGAAATATTGGATTGCTTTAGCATCATTCGTAATTCCATTCACATCTTAGTCTTAAGGAATTCCACATTCCCATTCACATCTTAGTCTTAAGGAAATCCATACAATATATAAGAATCATTCTTCTTTTTCTATTACTCTCCAATTAGTGAAGGTCGGCAGTTAGCTCCACATATTTACTTCCGTCGTTTGCGCAGCTGAAAAGTTCAGCGGCATTTGAGATCTTTACCCACTCTCGAATGTTAGTTATGGGAATCATTAGAATTATTAATTAGAAAAGGTTTAATAAAATGTTATTATGTATTATAATAAGTAAGTAAGATTAAATATGATATTCCTCAGACCTGCAAGATCCGGGAAACTAACTAATTACCTACACCGTGAATATCAAAGAGAGTAAGTAGGTATTATTATTGTTCCAGAAAAAAATATTTTTTTATATTTGCTGAGCGCTATGTAAGCCGCACTTAACGCCCGGTGACGCTGCTCAGATATTTTCAGCCGACGACGCTGCGTCGGCCGGCGCCGACTGCTTTCCTTCCCTTTTTGTGCGTTCGCTATTTGTACAGATAAACTGGTAGTTCTCTTGTTATATCTAACTGCTATAGAAAACTACAATGTCATCAGTAATATCACAGTAAGTAGGAATAGCTAAAATATGTAGAGTTCGGTAAAATCGGTTAGTTGTGTAATATGGTAAAACGTGGTAGATTATGCGCTTAAAGTTATTGAGCATATTGCTTGAAAATGATGAAAGAAGTACAAATTAAATAACTTGGAATATTATTTCAGCAATTTAGTATTTAATAACACTTCTTAGGGTGCCGGAATTTTAAATTAACTACATTACTTAAAGCCTTTTATTTTCCTTTCATTAATTCTCCACTTAATAAAGGCCTAATAATTTAAAAGTTTCAAGGTCGGAAAACCAAACAGTTTGTCACGATACCCACTTCAACTAAAGTAATTTTAAAATAGTGTTGGGATATGGTAAATTTGGTTTGTCCGTTTAACTTCATTAATATGTAGTTACTTAAATTATTATTAGCTGTTTAAGCACATCTTTGATCGATTATTACTTGTAAGCAGATAAGAATAACAATTACAAATAGAGATAATTGGTGACAGTGAGCTTTGATGGACTTGTGGTCGTATAAAGACGTAGACGAAAACAAAAAAAAGACGTAGACGAAAAAAAATCTCAGGTTATTTATGAAAAAAACCACCACCAATTAGGGCTTGCACTGAAACCTTCACTTCCTCTAAGATGCAACCCATTTCCATCTGCAGAACGATAACAGGGTTGATGATGAAAAAAAAAAACTGACCCCTTATAATGCCATTATTGGAATATGGGTCTCCTCTCATATTGAGAGGGTTAAGGCCATATTCTGCCACGCTGGCCAAGTGCGGGTTGGCATACTTCACACACCTTAGAATTTTTTTTTATAATTTCTAAGATGTGTACCTAGGTTTCCTCACGATGTTTTCCTTCGCCGCTAGCAATATTTAAATTTAAAATGCACTTTTGTAAAGAGGTGCGCGCCATGGATTTGAACCCCCCACCCCCGGAATGAGGGGCTCAAGTCTAACTACTAGGCTATCATTGCTTTTGATGATGATAATTATGAATAAAATAACATGTGGGTAGAATCAATCCTTGAGTTGTAGAATCACAGCTATCCATATTGAATTGAAACATATTAGCTATTCATATTGAATTTAAAACATAGAGCTAATATGAGAAGCTTGGTTAGAAGATAATTTTATGCTATATGAAAGTATACTCTCTATCTACCCTATAAAGAAAATGAAGAAAATAGGAGGATACTTCTTAAATTCTCTCGTAATGATAAAATATCTAGGCGTAATTCTAGTGGACTTCAGAAAAAGTAGGACAAGGAAGCTCACTAGATACATACAATGTTAATTTTCATTGAATATGAACGCGCGACCGGCGGCATACTAAACCACTGAACAATGGCGGTGGTCTCACAAAATTATCGCACACGCTACTTACTATTGTATCTGAGAGTCTCGTATCTACTTTATTTCAGCTCCATTACCGCGGCCGATAGCTTTCCTAGTGTATGTAAAACACATTCAAATAAGAGTGGGACGTCGGTGCGCTCGGCTGTAAATCGGCCGAGACTGCTGGCTGTTCTGTTGTAAGGAAGGAAAATTGGTCGACGATTTCTTAGGAACACGTACAATCCTTTTATTGCGCGAGTAAAATGTAAATCACTAGATCCAGATAGACATTTAAACGGAAACTTCGCTTTGGAGTGTAGTGTACTTTCCAGAATAAATAGAACGTACGTACATAAACAAATAGTACATATTTTAATCTGTACAGAACTGAAGTACCTGAGTACAAAGTTCACTGAATTGAATATGTTGGTAAAATGTAGAGTTCTATCGAACTATGCGGCGATAGAGCAGTTAATCGTTTTAAGTAGTTAACGAGTACACCGAAGTGTTATATCGATTATATAACTGGCATACCATCATGTTATCAAAGAACTCAATAAAATAGTCACGCGATTACTGACCTCGCAGCGCTGCTGTGAAAACAAACAATACTGCGCGGGAGTTGAATGCTAACACGCAGCGGCGGCGCCGTGCACGTGCCGCGTCTGATATCCGTCGAGAAATTTATTTTTATTTACACTTTATGTCCGGGGTGGGCAGCGGATCCGCGCTGACGACGGAGAAACGGCCCTCAACAGCGCCGCTGAACGATATGTAGAGGCTTGCTTTTATTTTTTTGCTCTTAACTAAATCTTACAGCGCACCAATACCCCGCAACAATCCGTATTATTAGACAAGGGCACGACGCCCACCGAAATTAAAAGTTGCACTGAAAGAATTATTCAGTTTACAGCACATACATCACTCTGTCGAAGAGGGTGTTCTTAAACGCACACAATCGTAGGAAACGTTGAAGCTATGGCCAAGCCATTTCTTCAATGTCTTTGTTGTTTTTTACTACCAACTGTTCCAAGGGATAGTGAACAATTGACAGGATAAAGGATTTATTGTATTCCGTTAAAGGATTGGAATTTTTACAGTTGATCTATTGTTTGTCAGTTTGCACAAATTGCGCGAACCGGTAAAGAGTGTAATAAAAATTCCTTGTTGGTTAACTGTGAAGATCTGTTCATTTATACCTGATTTTTTTTGTCTCATTGAGTTTAAAAACTATAATTTTTTACACAATTTTAAAATTTGAAAGGTAAAGCCTTAGAGTAGGCAAATGTTAAGAGCATATTAAAGCTTAAATATTTAGTATACCGCCGCTAATGCCTTAAATGATTAAATTTATGAATTATTAAATTAATTGAATCAAAAACAATTTTATTTCCTAATATAGGGCATAATTTATTGTCGTCTTTAGAGTTGATATTCATAGACTAATATGGTGCTAGATGAATGGAATTTTAACACTTCATTAATTTCAAAATAACCTTTAAAATTCCCGATTAGCTACTGACCAGACATAGCACAATATTCTAATTCCTTATCAATAAACTTTAACTATCAGTGATATACTCATATCTCGATCTAAATAAATAGTATCTACCTACTTACACAATAGTGTCAATACTCCGAACTAATGTACATAGCTTATATTACACCATATGCATATGTTGGTACTCGTGTATAGGCTGTTGTCGATACATAACAGACGTTATCTGAAACGTTAGCATTAAAGACGAAATAAAGCCTCTGCTTAGCTGAATCCAAATGTGTTTGTTTAGGAACATGTAGAATAAGCGGTTGGTGGGTGTTTACTGTATGCCTACCCCCAGTTTAAGGGTGTAATGACATATTCGAGGCTGAATATTACCTCACCGACTTATATGTATATAATGTGACAGGGCGCCTGTAATCGCCGAAGGGATAGGCAAAGGAATGTAAACGTTCCGATGTTTCGCTTGTTACCTTTACGTTTCACCACGGAATAAGTGATAAGTCTATACACCAGGTACAGATCCAGACTCCTAGAATTTTCTTCAAGAAAATCTAAGTTAAAAAACAAGCAATAGTACCCTACATCTCCATCAATACCTACTTAGGCTCCCAACCGCACATATATTTTTGGGATTGGCAATATAACGTTTTTGTTAATATAATTTTTATTTTTTTGTGTATTAATAGGGGAAAATAGTTGTTTTATGACAACACGATAACATTTTTTTTGTAGATATCTAGGTAGGTATAGAGCAAATATAAGTAACATTAAAGTACAAAATTATCGAATTAAATATAGATAAAGAGCAACCAATTTTGTTATATACCTAAGTATATACCTACCTTAATTTTTTTGTAATAACTCAGGTAGGTATTTGCGTGTTTTACAACGACAAAATTAATTAAATTCAAAAATCGTAAATTCTTGACATATGTCTATGTATATCGCAAAACAAAGAAAACTGCGAAGTAACATAACATCATGAAATGAAAACAAAGTACCTAACAATAATGTTAATATACCGGCTGACGACAGCGGGCCGCAGTTGACGGCCGCAGTGATGTAAACAAACTCTATTAGTGCAGATACAATTAATCAAAAGGTCGATAGGACAATTGGTGTTGTAAAGTAACAAATCGTGTATTTGTTGCATAAATCATAAGCGACGTTATCATGCGTTAGGGCTGTCATTCAGATTGGACCAAATTTTAATTCATTTTAGGTTTTTTAGACGTGGCGTTACTGTCTGGGCTTTGATACGTACTGTTTTTTTAATAACATTTATAAGTAAAAAACAATCAGTGTTTAAAAAATATATAATCGCTTAATAACTGATACTTTATTCCAAAATATTGGTTTATATCTAGCCAAAGCTTACTCTGAGGACATTGAACTCCTTGTCCCAATGTAAAGATAGAACAGGCGACACCCCTATCTCGGCCGACGGTATCTCCGTAGAGACTGGAGCCGCAAAGCAATTGACTTATGAGTCCTCTGATACACGCATCCATAATAAATTCGTTTTAACCTCTGTCCTTAACCGTTTATCTGGTCGGCGGGTTTACTTGCACTCTTGAAACTGTAGGTACCGACGGTGTGAGTTGCGTCTATGTAACTCTACATTTGATTAAATCCCGTACTGGTAACTCACGTATGTTTCTAGAAAACATACGTAAAATAGCAGAGATCAATAGAGTGAAGCTATATAGCAAGAAAAGCTCGCAAGACATATCTGTAATAACTGTAAGAACTATCTAAGTAAAATTATAACATGACATCATTAATTATAACATTATAACATTTAACATTTATAACATTTAACATTTATAACATTAAAATTATAACATTTTTGCTTGCGCCGCGTCAAAATTGACATGAAGGTACTCGCTGGATCTACTTAAAAACAAATGAAATGTGATGCCATACATTGAGGCTATTAACATAATATCTACTAAATATTAGTAGACTCATAAGGAAAAGCTGATTGAAGGAAAAACAATTCTAATGATGTATACGCGTTTTGAACACTGCAGCTTGTATAAAACAGCTGGAGGAAGCTAGAAGGCAGATCTATGGATCTCATAATAAACTGTTTAACTTTTCTCTCTCAGTATGTACATAATTTTATTACACAGAAGAACATAAAATATGACGTTTAGGTAATTTTTAAGAATCACATATGGCTTTGGAATATATATCTATCCATGTGTAACTCTATCATGTTTGTAATTCATATATTTTAAAAGTTGAACAATATCCTTATTAGGGAGATAATAGAAAGCTAGGACTTATGAATGCAAAAAAGCATGTTAAATTTATAAAGAAAGACAATTTCGCACTTCTGCTCTGCCCAACCCGTAAAATGACCTGGCGTCATGATTTAAGATTAAGAATGACTATAAAAATATCAGCAAGCAAAGTTTCTTGAGTGATTGAATGACATTTATCGCTCACATAAATAAAATTATAACTCTAAACTAAAAGCGAACTTGAAAAACTAGTAGGATAAGCTTTGTAATGATAAGCTTCGTAAGCTTGGTGTTGTTTATCTATAAATAAATAATAATATTTATCTATAGATCACACATGATTAAACGTTGACATTTTCAATATTAAATTGAAACACGGTTAAAAAAAATTCTAAAATAATTCTACATAAGTATAATAATTTAAATATTTAAATAGAAGAAGGATTAAAGTCGTAGTTGGCCACGCTGGCCAAATACGGGTTGCCTGCGTAGAGGTCAACAATTAACTATGTCAAATAGTTTATTTTACTTCTAAAACCATAGCTCGTACATAGTTATAAGCATCCCCAATAACACATTTAAAATTAATAACTTGATCATCGAGAATTTTAATATCTCTGAAACCGGCCTACCTTCAGGCGGATGTACATAAAAGTAGCAGATCAACTCTGCAAGGCTACAGATATTTAGCACACGGTACTTACCTTTATGGTGTACATAAAGGATTACTCTTAAGTCTGGTGACGTATTAATAATAATGATTAACAATTTAGTAGCGAAAGGTTCTAAAATGGCCAACGAGCTATGTGTTGTGCTGAACGGACGCCGACGCCCGGGAAGCCAAGACCGTGATGCCAAATTTAAATTGCCCAATCGCTTTTTAATTTAGTCGCAGCGACCGCCCAGCCGCGGTTGTGTTAAGGTTTCGCTTCATTATCTGTTACAAATCGCTACGATCGACCACAGGTAAAGACTCTACACAGGTATATAATTTCAAGCAGGTGTCCGTTCAAAGACTTATGATGCTTGTAATCATGTAATCGATTTTTTATAACGTCTGTAGAGTCTTTGTAAGGTATGACATGATAAGATAAATCTTAGAATAGAGTCCCTACTAAACAATTGTTATTAACAATATAAATATATCTATAACTTTTAGTACTACTGAAATGAAAACGTGTACAATGCATTAATATGAGGAAGTTTAAGTAAGAAACCAATGTATACTAGACGTTTTACTTCTGAATAGGCCACTAATAGACTCGGATAGTTTCTGTGCTCTAAAGACATTCTATGCCTATCAATCACACATATTACCAACAGATAAATCTTCAAAAATAACCATAAAACTATTTATCATCCATTTTCTAGATTTGCCATTAATTTGTATCTTTCTCCTAATAAAGCACTTTGATAGAGTATGCAGTGTTTATGTGTTTTTATCATTGACATTTTGAATTACAATGTACTTCAACAGAATAATTATCTAGCTAACTGCCTGTTTCTACTATTAATGAACACATATTTCACGGTAAAAGTAGGTTTATATTTAAGCGTACTTATTTTCCACCTTTGGTATAATTATGTAGAACCTACTCACCTACACGTTCAAATACCCATACTTTATATTAATAACTCATATTAATGTTGTAGCGACATAGTTAGTTTTACTCGCTCTTAAATAATAACTTACTGTGTCTGCTAAATAATCTCATGCTCTTGTAAGTTAAATATTTTTTGGTGCACGGGTTTCCTCTTTAAATAAAAGAATTAGAGACATAGTCTGCCACGCTGGCCAAGTGCGCGTTGGCGAACTTCACACGCCTTATAGATTTTTTCATGAACTCTAAAGCCACGCAGGTTTGCTTATGTTTTCTTCAACGTTATAGTAAATAATAGGATAGACACAGATAGCGATCACAAAGTTTTCTCAGTTTAATTCGACTCGGTAGCACTGCCGGTAACCGATTTGAGGTAGAAAATAGTGTCTAGTCTGTCTAATCCTAACTGAAATAATTATCACAAATAGTCTTACTACTACAGTCTTATTTGATGTTGCTTGTAGATATTAAGCCAACTGTGGCCAGTTGTGATAACTGGCTAGTCCATTTTTACTTATTTCACAAAGAGATTATAAATAAAGAACGTTAGATATATCTAACTGAAGCTAAAATTAGGTTCAAATAAAGCCAAATTTAATACAAATAGGTAAATAATAACGTCATTGTATCGGGCACGCTTAAGAAATCTCTTGACATGTGATGTTTTACTTAATATAATTAGGTATAGTACTTAAAAATAACGATTAACGCTTAATTCGGGTATAAAGATATAACGATTTATGTTATCTATGATATATAGGTACCTACACACTAAAATCCATTTCAAAATAATTTATTTCTTGATATAATTAGATAATATGTAATGCTTTATAACCTAAAATGCTTTCTATGCCCACTCATTTGATTCCGAATCCCAAATAACTGTTTAATACCCCGATCGTGCTGTTAGATACATTTGTATCAGCAACACCGGCCATAAAACAAGTAAATATACAAATAAACGTTTTATAAACATTAGAAAACACACAAATATTTTCATTTAAAACTCAAAACGTATCAACTTACAGTCTGATTCATCTTTTATCGTAGGTGTAAAAGAGATAGACATATACAAATC
>DWEC01000943.1:0-14718 GCA_018245735.1 Microceris miodesmiata
GCAATTGGCTGGACATATCTGCCGATGAATCGACAACCGCTGTAGTAGGCGAGTTCTGAAGTAGAGACCGCAGCTCGGCGAACGTAGTGTAGAACGCCATCCGCCCCGGTGGGATGACGGTCTGCGAAAAACTGCAGGCAGATGCTGAATGTGACAAGCCGAGGACAGGGCGCGATGGCACTCAGGGGGGGAGCCCTATGATATATGATACAAATATCTTTGGACATTTATATGAACAATGTATGTAAGCTAAACACAAATGTCTATATACATTTGTATCCAATTAAAGCAACAACGATAAGTTTATTCATAAAGTTCATAATCTATTTGTAGCTTCTTCAATATGCAAAGATATTTATATTTATTCATTTTTGTTCCATTTTTTCTTTTTCTTGCACCAATCTAAATAGAAAGAGACCAGAGCATTTAATAGGAACGGTAGTGTTGCAAGCACTTTAATTAGTCATGGAGTTACTTCGAGAAGTTATCGTGACGCAGTTTCGTCTTTAGCAAAGTTGCTTTCGAATAACTTTGGAACTAATATTCTGGTACATGGGGTGAGACCCTCGTTATATTAAAATCTTATTCTTTAAGGGGTTGATGTTGAAGATTTTAGATTGAAATTTTTCCATCTCGTACGCAAGGTCCGATAAATACTAGAATGTAGTCTAGATTAATAAAACCTCCCGGAAATCAGGCCAGGACCGCAATAATGAAAATAAGTAGAGCATAATATTAAATATTAGTTACCATAAATTTTCTTATAAAGTAAGAGGTAAATGTATTACGGACTTTAGTAAGACTTAGCCATTATATCGAATATTATCTCATGTGTTTTTGCGTCTTAGAACATTTTATTAACAACATTTGCACATAGAAAGTTTTTTTTTTAATTAAATACTATCAAAGGTGGGCAAAGGCAAATTATTACTAAGTAGCCACGAGTTTTGGCAAAATGGTGGGAATTGTCCCAAACTCTAATAACACACGCACTGTTTATTTTTATAAGATATGCGCTTGCAAAGATTCATAAAAAAACACAACATAACATTAGATGGGTGAGTTAAAATTTTACGATGAAAAAATACCGTATAAAATCTATTTCACCTTTTTTTCCTTACAGATACAATTTTATATTTATATTCGTGTTCTTTTTATTTATTTCGTGTGTGTCGTCGTTGTCGTTTTATTTAGTTCCATGCGTATTCATATGGATTTTTGTAATTCATTTTATTTCATCATTGAGCTGTATGTTTATTTTTGTTTGTGGATAAATATTTTCGTTCTCTGTTTATTTCAAAAAATCGTTCGAGTCTATCCTATACTTTGAAAATGGGACGTACGAAAAATTTACAACTTTATGTACTGTCCGCATTGTGTTTTAACATCGCTCATTACCACTTTCAAGCCCTTTAGTACAATTCGATTGTCCAAGACCGGTTTAATTTGATATTATGTATCTATTATAATTAAATTCACAAAACAATGCGATATATTGATTGAATTTGGATATATAATATTTTTAGAATTACCGTGTTTGTGCATTGCATTTCTTCGTGGATCCAACGTATTTTTGGCGCAAACATTTCGAAGGACTAGAATTTTATTCAGCGATTAAATCTGTAATGGTTATTAAACCATCAGCGCTGTAAGCGTCTTGGTATATTATTTTGGTTTGCGTAGCAGAACATTCCAACTAATTACCTCACCCAAAAGATTTTCGTCTTCATTTTAATTCATTGAAAAGGAGAAATCTAAATGCCGATAAAAAATGTTCGCGCGGATCGTTATATAAAAAGTTCTAAAAATAAAAATATCGAGTGAGTCAATTGGAAACCACGTTGAAATTTAGCGCTCAAAAAACGGACCTAAGAAAGGTCTGGCCTTGAGCCAAAAACTCTCTGTCGGCTGGCACAAGCTTTTCAAGCCCGTCCACTTCTGAAATCTCTGGGAGTACCAAAGAAATGAATTAAAACCGGCTAAGCCGTTGAGATGAAGCAAGAGAAAAAAACTGTCGTGTTTTTTCCTCTCAGATTGTTATCCGATACCCCATCATTAATCATTTAGACAAATGTTTTTAGGCGTTGATACGTAAAATTCTCGAATTTTCCACGCCGAATGTTCCGCGGTCGTGATTAGCATCTAGAGGCTTTAAAAAGAAATTAGCCATACAAACATAGCCAGTTATCTGTAGCTTATTTCACGCCCTGCAACTGAGGTCAAGTCTTTCTGAGTAGATGATTTCCTTTATGACTGCTCAGTACAGAAGAGTAATTTTATTACATGTATCTGGATTATATTGTTTATTTAAAAAGTACTTGGGAATTTTGAGGTAAGTGATATGATAATTTAATGACGATAATCAGGAATTACTTCTTTAAGTGTTGTATAAAATATGGTAACGGCTATACGACCGCTGAAGGTCACTCATTATATGGATGACCAGTTAAGTTATTCCATGAATTTGATGACAAATTGCCATACAGCATCAAGCTTGGTTTAGATGTGTTGTCTCTCTTATTATTATCTTTTGTCTATATGTTTAATATATTTTGTTTACAAGGAAGACAGTGTTGTTAAGCAGATGCGAAATAGTCTGTAGCCCATGAATATTTTGAACTACGCTCCTAAATACGAAGTCCTGCCGGACAGAACCTATGAATATGATCCTGCAGACCGTATAATGAAGTTTAGTATTCATATGTATTGGGGGCGTAGCTCAGTTGGTAGAGTACTCGCTTAGCATGCGAGAAGTCCCAGGATCGAGGCCTGGCGCCTCCAAAAAATATTTTTGTATGACATTCTTAATTCATATATTTTGTTTGACATAAAAAGCGGTCAGTATTTTTATATACGAGTATGTGAAAATAAAACAATAAATGCACAAGCCTTTTTTTACTTTTTACAAGCACGAAGATTTGAAAGTTATGTCTCAGTTATTAGAGGCTGTTACCGCCACTGTCTTTATTTTAAATAGATGTTATGATTTTCGAAACTCTTATAGGTATATAATTTTATATGTATTATTATGTTATACATACTACTACGGATGATATAAACATGAAAAAGATATATAAGACAGAAATGCTTTGTTTATAAAAGATGTACGTTAAATAAACAAACATATGGAAGCTAAAATAATATGAGTATCATTTGAACATTTTCAAAACTACCGAAGAGAGTAAGCCAACTAATTTACCGGTGTATCGCGGTCAGAGTAGCGTTAAAATTTGTATCTTCCGAGGGTAGTTTATTACGGTAGCTGGGTTTTCTCTAAATTGGACGAAATGGGAGGGCTGTTGTAATAAATCATGTTGGTGGGAGTTAGAGTTGGGCTTAAGATGTAAGAGATTTCAAAGATTAGAGAATTTGTATTATTAGCATCCATTAAATTTTCACCAGACTCTAATTAAATGAGACGGGTTAAGACTATAGTCGGCCACGCTGGCCAAACGAGTTTGAAAGATCTTAAAGTTTTAGAGAACATTATAAAGAAATCTATGGTGCGAAGATTTCCTAACATTTTTTTCCACGCGACGCACTAAAAAACATTCCGCTTGAAATATCCTCTTTCCGAAGAAAATAACAAAACTAAATTTTATGTATTCAAATTTCCGAGTACCGCCCGAAAGTTTCGAAACAAAAGTTGAAGTTATGATAGTTAATGTTACCGATACTGCAGTGTTATGGAGAACCAATGAAGATATTCTACAAAGAGATTCAAAGTTTGAATGCCGTGCAAGTTGGGAATACTTTGGAAAGTTTAATAACGCTGGTAATGAAGTCGCTGCGGTATTAGCAACCGTGGATCTACCGGAAATTAACGGAAAACGAAATTCAAATGTCATTTCTTTGTTTGTTCGTCATTGATAAACGTAGAACTAATTTTGAAGATTAATATGGTTTCCAAAATATGGGTCTAGGTGAAATTTCTTTTGCGCTGGAAATAGGATTTTATTTAGCTTTGTAAATAAGCAATGTATTTATGCTCTTCCAATGGGCAAAGGTATTCTCGAACTTCTTGGGTTTGAGGCATAACCCATATTGGTCTAGTAAATTTGGTGATATCATAGCTTACATCAGTTATATATTTGTGAAAAAATTAAATGTAGTTTAAATACGTATAATATTGACTATACTTTATACATCATATTGACTTTAGCACTCGCCTTTTTGTGTGATCTAATATATAATTATCATTTCACCGTTTTGCAATAGAGTTTTATTTAATTGCAGTACGTGCAATAATTATTGCTGTAATATTTTGAATACATTGTCATGATTGTCGACTCATTTATAATTAATGTCTCAAAATGAGAAGAGCTAAGTTCATGGACTGCGCTAGGAGAGTGTAGGCTGATTGTAATCTTGCTATTATTACGGCAAACTCTAAAGCAGTCAGGATTCTTCTTGATGTTTTTCTTCACATTTAGGTTGTGTGATATTTAATATTTAGCACGCTATCGCTTATTTCTTGACACAACAAAGACCTTGGGGACATAAGATGATATGACGGCTAGTTCAGATCTCACGTTCTCAGCGGTGAATAATTTAAGATTTTTTATAAATATAGTGAATCTAAATATTTGTACATCCAAATATGACGAATTAATTGTGAAAGTAACATTTAAATGATTTTTAAAGTTTATCGCTTGTATTTAATTTTAAAATGATTTTAATGCTATAATCTGAATATCTAGGAATAATAAAATTGAGACAAGTGAATATATACTTCAATTATGTTACGGGAACAATTTTCTTTTAAATAATTCAAGCCTTTAGTTACTATAATGAAACTTCGGTTTTACTAAAATTCTAAATTACGAACATGCAACAGTACATTAGAATCTAACCCAGGATCACTTGATCAGCAGTTGCGGTTGTAACCACTGGACCAACGAAGCCAGTTAGTTATAATATTAAAATTATAAATGGAATTTTTAAATCATGGTGTATAAATGGAACCGCTTCAGTCTTTAACTTGAACATGTACAGACCTTGGGGACTTTGCAAGGCGATATGATGGCCCAGTTTAGATTTCTCGATCTGAGCTTTAGATAATTCGAGTTACGTTGTTTTTATCGCGCCCCGTCTGATGCTCGCTGCCTGACCTAAAGCGGTATTAGCTTCTGAATTATGATTGTGCGAGACGGCTTACAGCTTTGTGGTTTGTAACATTTTTTGTGTTGGAACTACAGTCAAGACATTATGGGAATAAATAATATTACTTTACTGCTTTGTTGGTAGAGTGTTTAAGCGCGACTACTAAGCGAGAGGTTTTGGGTTGGATTACCGGCCCGGGTGCTGTTGGATTTTTCTATCTCAAAGTTTCTGGTATTGGCTCGGAGTCTAGATTTGTGTTCGGTGCATGGCAGAAGGCTTCATATTTCATAGTGGAATTTAAACGAAACTGGTGACACATGGGAGTGTACTATGTTCCTCTGCCTACTTCTTCAGGAATTAAAGGCATGATGTTACGTTTCTATAGGACCTTGTCAGCTACTATCAGAGTAGAAAGAGATAAACTATCTATAAATATATTAATACGTATAGCAAAAACTTTGTACCCCTTTTTAGGAAAATTGCGCGGACGGAGGAGTTTAAAATTTGACACACTTATAGTTTATATAGAGAAGGAGTGCAGAATGCTAAAATTTTTGTGTAATATGTATTACGAAAACCTTAAAGTGAATTAAATAAATCATGTATTATTTACGTATCTATTTTCATTTTCATACATGAGACGGATTGTTATTAATAAATAGCACAGAGGAAAGATATATATGTATAATCGTAGTCTTTGACATTAGAACCTAGACAACGCTCAAACTAATTTTTTTATGATTTACGTTCG
Organism: Microceris miodesmiata; assembly: GCA_018245735.1. Lineage (NCBI taxonomy): Eukaryota > Metazoa > Arthropoda > Insecta > Lepidoptera > Hesperiidae > Microceris > Microceris miodesmiata. The sequence continues at coordinate 5,855 of DWEC01000943.1, forward strand.
AATTTCGATCGCTACTGGGCAACTAGTATAGATAGAATCATCATCGACTTCATTTATATTTCAATAGTCGAAATGACCTTATCAAGTGCCAATTAAAAAACGTACCGTTCTTAGTTTTAAGAAAACTTTTATGGTGAAGCTTAGTAAAAAAGCAAATTAAATTATCAATAGACATGTAAATAATTAAACCAATCCTTAATGAGCGTGCAGGCCATTAGAGATGTATTTATCTTGTAAAGGTGGTACGACTCATATACCATTATGGGGGGTAGAGTAAATTTACTGAAAACAATTTGTTTCGTTCTGAAGAAAACGTGGGAAGTGATTAATGGATGTGTGGAAAGGAAACACATGAAAGTCTTTATTCGCAATATATACGTTTAATTACCGAAAAGACTATGACTACATATGTGTATAGCTATGAAAGTGTCTCATATCGCAGATGTCAAATTTGACGTACAAGGCGATGGTTAATAACTTACTCATTTTCGGTCAAAATGAAAACAATATTCTGGATTTAAAATGTGTACTGTAGGTGCATATTTTATAATTATAAGGATAAATGAAACAATTTCCAATAGGATTGTCGAGTATGGGTATATAACATTTACAATTCTACAACATCACTGATTACGGACAATATAAAGATAAATGAAATCAAATAAGTACATGAAAGATGATGGCCGAAGGAACCTCGATAAAGTATTCTAACTGAAATGTAGACTTAAATGTTAGTGATTATTGACTATTTTCAAATAGATTATATCGATTGTTTTCGGGATTCTATCTGGACATTAGTATAACGTTAGCCTTACTTCAAAACCTTGCTTTGTTATGAGCTGCAGAAGACAGTTACATCATCACAAATATCGTCACCATTAGCCTGTTTACCAGGCCTGTTTCCAGTAATGGCCTTAAATCTATTGCTGGAAATACGCCTCTCCAGTGGTTATGTTGCCCATAATCCCCACGCCGGGAATTCGGCTTGGCACAGATAATCAAATATTCTAAAATAATTTGCGACAGTCGCTGTCCATGTCAGAAAGATGACAAAATGTAAAATAGGAAGGGTTCGGAAGTGCGCGCAGCATTCAGTTCTTTCAAGTGGTCACCCTTAGCGGTCAAGTTCTCATTCATTGGGGCAGCTACCTACAATGAATCAATATTGCGCGCAAAGGCTAATGGGTCCGAACGCCAACCCTTTTCACACGGAAATTATGGTACACCTCAAAGTTTTCCTTTTCCAAAATGTTCATACCTTTTTCACCCACCAACTCAAAAAGTACCGTAAAATTTCGCAATGCCTCATTTTGTCCTATTTCCCTTACAACTGCTTCCATTACTCGAGCCCTTACAGTTTTCTTTATGTATTTTAACAATGGCTTGCATTGCTGTAGAAATTTAATATAACTTTGAAATGCAATGAACAGACACACACAACAATACTAATAATGTTTTGGCCAAAGAATCAAATACAAACACTTTTATCACCGTCTTCCAGTTATTTGGATATAACGAGTATTATAGTTCTAGGCATTAGAATTTATTGTGAATGTTGTCTGCAGCGTTCAATACTGTTCTGATCAGTTCTGATGTATCTTCTGACTCTAGGTGTAACATTATCTACGAATACATTGCGTGTAGTTATCACAGCAAAGGTTTTCTAGTTTTGGATCATGGAGCAATAATTGATTGCGGTAAAATTGCAAGATATTATTATTGTCATATTACCGCCCTCATCATCGGCCTCTTTCCGTTCAATGCTGGGCATGCTTCTCCTAAGGTGTTTTTGCCCATACATACATATGGCAACATTACTGTATCAAATCAAATTTATAGCTATTTATAAGTTATTAATACTAATTTTAATTATTTTTAAAATATATCATATTCACTTTTATTTCTATTATAAACATTTATTATCAAGGACACAGCCATGTACAGTTCGTAAGCTTAACGTAAAACTTTGCTACGCTGTAGTGGGGGTAAATATATCCTCTTGACGTCCTTAGGGTGGATGTACGTAGCGGTTGGCGTTCGTAAAAAGTACAGATAGCACTGTTTCTTTGCAGTTCTTTGTCCTCCTGACAGATTACACCTGATGCTATGTAGATTACAGACACATTAAATTCTTCAGCACGTCCATTAACGTGTTCAATTCAAACAGCAGCACGATTTAATGGCCTATAAACAATTACGTCAGATTGATGTAAGATAAAAGATAACGCGGCTCGGGAAATGTAACGAGACTTTTCAACAACAACTTTTCTGGTATCACCGAAAATCCACGAGCGTACTTTTTGATTGAGCACAAGAACATTTTTCGGCATTAAAAAGCACCCAGTGGTGGCTAAAAGTTTTAATTGCTCCTCAAATTAATGCTCAGATACAGTGGATAGCCGTGGAAACATACGAGCGCGAATTACACATCCTTATCTGAATCGAGTTATCCGTTATTTTTATCTCTATAAACTAAATGGAAATTATATTTTTGAAAATTAGCAAGTGTATGTACATGTACATTAAGTATTAATTTGCCAGTGAGCATTCTCTTGGATATTTAATCAACAGAGTAAAATACAGAGTTGGGTCGTTCCCACAGAAACATTATTCATTAAAACAATAATAGACTCGTAAACTTATATTGGAAAGAATAGTACAAAGAAAATCAATTTTCAATTTATATTCTTTTATCTTTGATACAGCTTAAATATATTCTAATATAAGGTACCTTAAATATAAGGTACCTTAAATATAAGGTACCTATAATAACAAATCTAACTTTAAAGCATTGTTAACCAACTAAACTTGACGATTTCTAAAACGTATATGGTATTCTACGCTAAATCTGCAATGCTTTTGAATGATGATGCCATAGCATTGTATTTATACAAATAAATTTATTCTTTATTAGATATACATATATGTAGTGACTCATAATAAACGTCATACATCATTGTAATTATCAGTCAAACAACGCTTTTGGGCCGTCCTCAGGGAGTAATATTTATTTCCTTGCAAGTATATTTACTTAGCTACATTGAACTGGTGGCACCAGAGAAAGAAGATAATAGTATGGACAAAGACTCGTTTAGTATTTCTTCGGCTACAAGGATGCATTGGTAATCAACTGAGATACATACAACTGTAAACATGAAGACAGCAATCACGAAATAAATTCAAAGTAAATCTGTAGATAGATCTGCGCGTTTGGCTTTTGATGCAAAACTTCATACCCAAGGTAATTTCCCTCTGCATCCACACAGCGTGAAGTGCTTTGTCGTAAACTCATACATGGCGTGTGTTAATGTGTTAAAGCTGTTCTGTAATTTAACAGTTTAAAGTATGCAACAGCGACGATAAACTTAGTTCCGTGTACCACGAAGACGGGTGTAAAACATCCGAGCGAGCATAATGACTTTTGTTTAAGGGAATTTGTTTGATTTGTTCATGTTTCGCTATTTCCACAAATGCTTTTTGTCATTATTCATTGTGAACAGCGACAGTTTGTCTTTGGTTCCAGATCCAATTGTTTTATATTCCTTTAAAATGTATGCCTTGTTAATAGATAAGTACTTAAGGTAGATGGAGCGACGATAAACGCAAAGGAGATGGGAGCGGTTGGATACGAAGAGCTGAAGATCGAGTTTAGAAGCGTGCTATTCGAGAGGCCAGTGGACTGTAGTGAGCTTATGACGATGAAGATGCTGATGAAGTAGATAAGTGACAGATGTATGTACAATAGTATGGAATTTGTATATAAATAGAGATATTTGGCATTCGGGACCCTCTGGTCCATCAGCAAGGGTATGATATAATAATAATATTAACTAATACTACACAGTAACTAATTATAAATTCTTCCTTCTCATAAGGACGCACGTGTAAGATAGTGAAACGTTAAAAAGGTCAAAGGTGATGATTGGCTATCTGAACGACATGTACATTTTATCTTCACTCTTCATGAAAATTAGCCAGCAATTCAGTGGCGTGCCGAACACCTGTGAACCACGTACCACCGCTACACTCATTTTTCCATAAACACCTAATAAACGGAGACGCTACGCTACGGAGTAGGAATGCTACCGCGACTAATATATTTAAATTTTGCAAACGGTTGTCTATTGCACTTAGTTATCACTTTCTGGAACATGGGCTGTATTTTTCGTCTGGCACTTTTGTAACAATTATAAAATAATCATAAAACCTGTAAAGGTATTTATTTATTTTTATTTAACATAACTATACTTATTTTATATTTTATATATACATTATATCACTATGTATTTCATTTACTGAAGAATTAGTTGCAAGTGCGATTACCGTTCGAGAAGTCCTGATTCCGAATGCCGGGTCGCGTACTATTAGATTTTCTAACTCACATTTTCTAGTACAAAATTTCTAGTACAACTCTTCTAGTAGTGGCTTGGAGTCTGGATCTATACCCTTGGCATTAGCCTCACCACCTATTCCATGGGACGTAAAATGTTACTGGTGCAACATGGGGGTACCTCTACGGTACGGTACGGGTACCTCTACATACCTCTACGGCTGGCCACCCCTTCGGTGGCTACCCCGTCAGAGAATACAGGCGTGATGATAGGTTTTTTTTAAGTTACGTTCATCTTAATTGTAGTTCGTCATAAAAAGCTGTACATATAATATAGACAAGTGAAACGAACTGTCTATTTGTATGTCACCTTTTTAAATTGCAGCTATTTAAACGATTTTGAAAAAAAATGGTACTTGGATTGCTTGAACTCTGTGGGAGTTCTTAAAAAAAAATTTAAAACAATAAATCGAGGGATATAGTATTTTCAAGAATTTTGAAAGTACGATCAACACAGTCGAATTCAGTAATTACATATTGTTATCACAACATAAAACACGCTAGTTTTTATTTTTTCAACCGGAACGTCACAAATATAGACCCGTGTTTCCACTGTAGCGGATTTAGTAGAAATGTAGCCATAACCATGACATTTTATTTATTACGACGCTCAGTTTAGCCCGGGTTTTTAGATTAGAGTCATAATTTTGGACAGACATCCTCGTTTAAAGTGTTTCTCGAAGGATCTGTGATTTTAACGGTATTGAAACAGCTAACGACATTGCAGAGGAATGTTTAAAAGGTAAATGTAAATATAATAAACCCGATGTACTACCTCCACTTTTCTTTTTTTATGTATTATATATTTTTTTTATTTCAATACGCCAGGTCCCGTACAGAGTAAGCAGAGGGGATCGAACGCCAAATATTTATAGTTACAAATTTGACGTCCTTCTTCAATATTTATAACTCTCTTCATATGCGTACGCCAGTTTTGAAGACTTCTGATCTTATTATTTGACCAATTTGCTTAAGATAGCGGAGTCCGGTCTCTTTCACATCTGCATCCATCAACATTGTGCATTATATGACATTTCTCATTAAATCATAACGGATTCTATGAAAAAGTTACGTAATTAAACTTACAGGAAATGATACATTATATGTAATACACTTTGTGGAACAGTCTAACATTAGGATGTATCAGTACTTAACACCATGCAGTGCGTAGAGACTAATACAAGAATATTCAAATGAGTCGGTTAAATAAAGCTATTGTTAAATATACATTCCAGGATTTGGTTTCCGTACGGCCGTATATCACAGAAGGATTTACAGGAACCGAGATAAATCTTATTCTCTCATCTCAAGTAATGCTTTCTCTCCCTTTTGTGTTGGGTAACACTTATATCTGTAAACAGGAACAATACACATGTAAAATTATATATAATCATATTATTCAATAATGATTTGTACATATCTTCTTGTATTATTGTTAAGCAACATCAACCCTTTCATTATAGTTTTTTAGTTACCGTAGCACATTACTCTGTTTAGATAAAGACATTTTGGCTGTGTGGAGACATCCCAAGAGTTATTTGTATAACATAATCAACAATTAGTCTTTCACGGTAATGTTAAAGTTAAACATTCTACTCATTGACAGATTGAATCGCTTTAAAATGATGTATATCTCTTCAGTGTTTACACCACATACCTAAGAAATATTGCAATCTATACAGTTAAATAAATGCTGTTCAGCAACTAAATAAGTCGCGGTGAAAACTGATAATTTTTAACGCAAAAAGCCGAAGAAAATGTCAATTGCTGACTAAGCGTTAAAAGAACTAACAATGCCCCAATTTACAATTAAGTAAAGCCTCTTATCCAGAGTTTTCCCCAGCAGTGGGATGCTAATGGCTTTACCGCCAACTTCACTTCGATTCCCGAGAAGTTAATCAGAAAGTTGGCAACACATTGTTTGTTGTTAGGAATTTGTTCCCTCACGAATGTACTTAATGAACCGTGTGAAAACGTAGGGGCGGTGTTGTGTTGTGTTCTACGGTTGGAGTTTAGCGGGTGGCGATGTTAAGGGTGTAAAAATGGGGTCTTCGTATTATCCGAAAAATAGTACGGTGCTCCGTTCTCATTGCCCTCCCGATAAGGCATCTGCCGTGAAGATATATACATATGTATGTATTGTAGTAAAATTACACAGTAAAACATCGATAAGATGGTAGCAATTATATATATTTGAAAGCGGTTAGCCTATATACACATAGATAGATAAACGTAGAAGCACATTAGGCCCGTAAGGATAGAGCAATTTGGCTCTCAGTGTTCTCTACCTGTCCCTTAAGGGACCTGGTGTGATGTTATATTAATGGTAGTGATAATAATCTTATAACAATTCGGGATTTTATTCGAGGTTTCACATGGAACGTCTATCGCTTGACTATCGCTATAAGACATGTATATGGATAAACAAGGCTTTTAAAAATCCTTAAACTTTACAATTTAGTTGAGGGTTAGCTTATTAATGGAGTTGGTACTCTAGTTTGCGTTTAAACGGGAAATAATTCGGGTGTACTTTGTGTTTTAACTATTGCTAAACATAATACATTTATTTTAGTAACATCACTGCTTTGTTTTTGTTTGGTTTGTGAGTTAAAAGTAATTCTGATCTACGATTATAGGATTTCACATTTTCTTCCTTTATATTTCCTTTGTTTGAATATTTTTGCGATTTGTGTATGAAGATTATTTTTTATTATTTTGTCCTTACTTATTTTATTATACGTATTTATAGTTTATTTATCAATCGTTATTTAAGAATGTGATCAGTACGACATTGTGGACTAGACCGTATATTCGTTACATGTGATCCTTGCTTTATATTGAACTAATACATACCTACTTGAGCATTTCTTAATGTGGGTAGTGGTACAATATTCTTACTCAACGAATGACAGCACCGTCGCCTATTTGGCAAAACTATCGCCTAGATGGCAGTACCGTCGTCTGTCACAGTTTAAAAGATTTTTTTAAAAAGTTAAAAGGAGTTACAATTACGAACACGCTTAAGTTTGATTTACTTAAAAACCCAAGAAAAAATTCCATTTTTGCTTAAGCTTTGTTTATTTAAATAAAAAATTACATTATAATTTCTCTATCCAAACCTAATACAGACTTTCCAAATTGAAATATAATCTAGAAAAGAATTAATTATTTTGAAACTACGGCACGACGCGCTGCGATTGACGTCAATGCTTACTCAGAAATTTCACAATATAAACCTTATTATTATAATTGAACTTCAATTTTCTAGTGGAAATTTCTTGTAGTGCCCGGTGTATGACAATAGGCTCACCACCCATTTCTTGGTGATACGTATACGTAACTGGTGAAACATGAAAGCGTACTACACTCCTCTGACTACCTGTTTGAGAATTACAGGCCTGATGTTACATAACCTTATTGTTATTACCTGGTCACGCCAGGCTCGATGCCAGTACTGAACTATATATCTCTATTTTTATGGACTTACCTTACCCTTATCCTATATGCGTCACTCTCTTCTTACACGGACGTTCGTTTTGAAGACTTTTTATTTCCCCTCAGCCACTTCCTATAATGACGGATTGTTGACTGCTTTCGTGACTCATCGTTAGCAGCTTTGCGCAATACATCGTTTAACGACATATACCTACTGTGATGTAACAAATACATCAGAAAACTTAGCTATATTAAAAAAGCGAGTTTTCTTAAGATAAATGGCAGTCGTTATAGCGGAGGTATTCAAATTAGGTATAATTTATTCAATTTAGCCCTGTTGTGGCGGGTGCCAAATGTAGGCACGTTTTCCATGATTTCGGATGGCTTTTCGGTTATTAATGTCACTTCTAAGAGATTAGATCTTGGTATTCTTGCCCAAAAAACAGTCTCCGCCTAGTGACTGTGACTCAAGGGTTCAGAGCTCCGGGAGCTATTCTTTTGCCGATTAAACGCTTGTGAAAAATCATATGTCAATCATGGTAACGTTTAAAGAAATTCGTAAAGCAATTTACCCTAGAGTGATATTATTATTAAATGGTGTGAATTTCATGTTCTCTGAACTAAATTCTAAACCACAGTATCTGCATATCCCTACGAAAAGCAGACGTCATAATGTCTAATTAAATATGGTACAAAAACAATGGCTTACAAATGTATGATAGTGTATGTAGGTGGTCCCAGTTTTTCCTTCACCTCAATCCGAAGTTACGTTCTGTAGTTTGTTAATTAAACAACAAACGTATAAAAACAATTTGCTAATGAAACACCAATGATGTTGTTTCACATTCTGTACGATACTTTGTAAGACATGCTACAAAACCACATGTACGGTAGTTGGTGCCGACTGAAGATTTATACACGCCAAAACGGGTCTAATAACCAAGCGACATAAAGAAGAAAGTCCTATGACGGCATTTATATGCAGATTGAAATTCGAGCGAAAAGGGTTTTAATTAACTTCGCAATAAAGGCTACAGTC